>VFFE01007094.1:1970019-2114863 GCA_008921705.1 Burhinus oedicnemus
GTTGGTCAGTTTTGGGTCACCTATCCTGTCCACTCCTCCCCGCAGGTGTGACCCCTCTACGCTTTTCCGCTTCCGACCCTCCAATGGGGCAAGTAACAAATTTGGCTGGCCTTGGTTGTTATAGCAATAAGTATAAGCAAGAGCCTCTCTGCATACCGTTTCTTGGCCTCAGCTATAAACATGGGTCTTATCACTCTGAGAGCGAACAGTTTTCTGCAAAACATGCTGTTAATTTCAGCAGTTAGAAGAGGCCTAGCTAAAAAGAAAAGTTACTGAACAAAAATGGTCCTGTTTTACCTCAAACCAGGACAAACTTTTAAGTACCTAAACAGCCTACTTGGGCTGTTAAAGCTGTGATGTCAGTTTATTGATAAAGGTAATTGTTTCTTTGCAAATGCAAATTCATTTTGGCTTAATGTTCTGGTTGGCTTGATTGCCCTGGGATGTATTTGAGGCTTTATGCTGTAGCTATAAGAAAACATGAAGTGCCTATGTGTAGCTCTCATTGAAGAGTCAACACCAAGAGAAGAGATGAAACAGAAGATGATCTACATAGAGTGCATATTTTATGTTTATTTGACCAAGTGTTACCCATAGGACCATCTGGTGAGCGAGTTAATTGTTCAGTATGTTTGAAACAGTGGTGCTAGATATGAACTGTTCTTGCAAGCATGCTGAGAAGGCTTAACACAGTGAAATGCATAGCCCAGGCCTTATGAGTGCCATTTATTTTCTCTTCCACTAGATCATGTTGTGCTGGTTTTGTTAGCCATTTCTCACCCGTAGGAAATGAATTTTTTTATTCCCATCTGGGAATTGTACGTTTTGTGGCATATGCCAGTAAAAGTAACAAGTTGTAACTAAGAACATGCATTTTTAGTGTTCTTTTGAAGTACCCTATAAGCATAACACAAAAACAGTAGGTAAATCTCTTTTGTGGTGCATTCAGAAAGTTGAAACATCTGTTTAACATGGCTGTAGCTGAAGGCGTTTCCAAAATAGGTGCACAATTTGAGCTTGCAAATTTGTACCTCCTGTATTAATAAATCAAGTGGACCATGTTAGTTGTGAACTAGTAGGCCGTAGTGAGGTCTTGTGGATCTGCCTTTCCTTACAAAGAGTACGTACATTCTATGTGGACCCAAAAGCATGCAAGTCTCTCAAATACTAAGACGGCTCTTTGTCGAAAGAAACAATTGTTTGACAAGATGGAAATGCAAGCATTGCTTTTTTCTTTGGTACTCTAGAGCTATGACACTTGTTTTATGGTTCTTGCCTGAAGTGTCCCAGTGAGTTGCTTGGTGCTGTGGTCTTTTCGTACTTGTTTTACAAGCTTTGCCACTTGACAGAATTTTTTTTTTGGAATCGGCCAACCAGATGGTGGTGTTGGATCTCCATTAGAATGATTGTCTGGCACAGACACTAATTCCCTGTCAAAATGGAAATATCTTTTTCCTTCTAGGTATTCATGTGCTAAACCAAGATGCTAAATTCTGTGTTACACGAAGGTGACCTGATCTTTGAATGCTACAAAGAAACAAAAGGATTTTCCCTCAATTGTATTTCACAGGGGTTTTCTTTTGCATGTCTTAACGGAACAGATTTTTTTAAAGTCCTGTAACAGGTATACAGTCTATATTCCTTGCAGGAATGACTTGGTAGACGAGTATTTTAGGATGGCTGTTGTATAACTTAAAAGCTTTGATGTCTGCTACTTTCAGTGTAGCTGAGAAAGTTTTTTAAAAAAAGAAAAGATGATCCAGGCTATAAACAGTAAGTATCAGGGCTCTTTCAGATGAAACACGCATCTCAAGGAAAAGCTTAAATAGCTTTACAACCTAGATGGATTCACGGAATTTTCAGAGTTGGAAGGGACCTCTAGAGATCATCTAGTCCAACTCCCCTGCTGATGCAGGAATGCCTAGAGCACATCACTCAGGACTGCATCCAGGCGGGTCTTGAAAATCTCCAGAGAAGGGGACTCCACAACCTCCCTGGGCAGCCTCTTCCAGTGCTCTGTCACCCTCACCGTAAAGAAGTTTTTCCTCATGTTTGAATGGAACTTCCCGTGTTCCAACTTGTGCCCGTTGCCCCTCCTCCTGTCGCTGGGAACCACTGAAAAGAGTCTGCCTCCATCCTCCTTCAACCCATAAGTTTAGATACTTCTAAGCAAGAATAAGGTCTCCCCTCAGCCTTCTCTTCTTCAGGCTAGAGAGTCCCAGCTCTCTCAGCCTTTCCTCATAAGGGAGGTGCTCCAATCCCGCAGTCATCTTTGTTGCCCTACGCTGGACTCTCTCCAGTAGTTCCCTGTCCCGCTTGAGCTGGGGAGCCCAGAACTGGACACAGTATTCCAGTTGTGGCCTCACCAGTGCCGAGTAGAGGGGCAGAATGACATCCCTCGACCTACTGGCCACACTCTTCCCTATGCAGCCCAGGATTCCATTGGCCTTCCTGGCGACAAGGGCACATTGCTGGCTCATGGATAATTGACTATCTACCAGGACCCCCAGATCCTCATACTTCATACTTTTTCATTCCTACTATAACATTTAGGGTGAACTTCACTTTCAACTTTCTTGAAAGGAGGGGAGGAATGACACATGCACACTTTCATGGTAACTTCTTAAGGCACCAGCTGAGTTTTCAAAGGCCTTTGCATTGCCCAAGTCACTGTTCTGGCTTTAGCTGCTGTGAATAAATTGAAAGTTTTTTTTTCCAGTAGTGTGAACTTCTGTATACTTAATGCTTAAGGCAAACATGAAAAAGGGTTGTTCATTCTTTTAGCTTAAGATTGGGAGGCTCTAGTAAGTATAGTAATGAGGACAGGTTTTAAATTTTAAAATGTTACTGTAAAATAGGTCAGAGCTGAAATTAAGGAAGTCTCTATCCATACAGTAACTGTTTCATGACTAGCAGCATAATTAAAATCACAAACTCTTTCAAAACCTCTGAATAGGTAGTCCAGTAAAGATGCAATGTATTTGTGATATAGTGGAATACTAGAGGTACTGCTTGTAAGACTACTCTACTTATGGGCGTGCAACACTGTATTTGATCCCCTTGTCCAGATTGTTGATAGTTAAGACAACTGGCCCCGATACTGAGCCCTGGGGAACACCACTTGTGACTGGCTGCCAACTGAATTTGACTCCATTCACCACCGCTCTTTGGGCCTGGCCATCCAGCCATTTTTTTACCCAGCAAAGAGTACACCTGTCCAAGCCATGAGCAGCCAGTTTCTCCAGAACACTGTGGGAAACAGTGCTAAAGGCTTTACTAAAGTCCACAGCCTTTCCCTCATCCACTAAGCGGATTACCTTGTCGTAGAAGGAGATCAGGTTCATCAAGCAGGACCTGCCTTTCATAAACCTGTGCTGGGTTAGTGAATCTGGAACCTGATCCCCTGGTTGTCCTGTATGTGCTGCATGATAGCACTCAAGATATTTTCTATAACCTTCCCAGGCACTGAGGTCAGACTGACAGGCATGTAGTTCTCCAGACCCTTCTGGCCCTTCTTGTAGATGGGTGTCACATTTGGCAACCTCCAGTCAACTGGGACCTTCCTGGTTAGCCAGGACTGCTGATAAATGATGGAAAGTGGCTTGGTGAGCACTTCCACCAGCTCCATCAGTACCCTCAGGTGGATCCCATCTGGCCCCCTAGACTTGCGTATTTCTAAGTGGTTTAGTAGCTTGCTAACCATTTCCCCTTGGATTATGGGGGCTTCATTCTGCTCCCTGTCTTCCAGCTCAGGTGACTGGGTACTTGGAGAACAACTGGTCTTACTATTTAAGACTGAGGCAAAGAAAGTATTAAGTACCTTTATTGTCATCTTTTGTCACTGTGTTTCCCCCTGTGTCCAATAAAGGATGGAGCTTCTCCTGATTCTCCTTAGCCTGCCTTCTGTTACAAATGTATTTATACAAACATTTTTTATTGCTGTTTATGGCAGTAGCCAGATTAAGTTCTTGTTGGGCTTTGGCCCTTCTAATTTTCTCCCTGCAAAGCTTCGTGACATACCCTTAAAGTATCTTCCTTTCTTTTATGTACCTACTAGGGTGGAAATCTCTGAAGGTAGTATTTTTAATTACTGGGAGAAAATCCTCTTCAGACTTGTCAGGATTTGTAGGACAATACCCCATTGCACTGAGCAGCAGCCCTGTGATTTGCAGGTAGGTTTCAAGTCTGCTACAGATGATACATTCTTTATAGCCATTAGAGGGCTCTCACACTCAGTGCTACATAAAAAGATCATATTGTAGTTAGATGTCAAATAATCAAGGTGAAAACATCATTGGTCAAGTTACGTATATATAGCATATAGACAAAACTTTACATTGTGAATAAGATTTCCCTTACTGTCCTTGAAGTTATTTTGAGCAAATATGCAGAATTGATTTGCGTACAATACCAGAATATAAAATTTTTAAAAAGGAAAAAGAAGTAGGTCTTTTCCTTTTTGTTAGACGTCTCACTCGTGTGGATAAAAGTTACCATTACAGCACTAAATGTTAGGAACGCTAATTGAGGTTGCTTGCTTAGTGCTCCTGATTCTCCTTTCACTAGAATAGAGATCTTTATACATATTTAAGCAACTTATTTACTGAAGTTCTTCTAAGGAAAAATGTTGCAACAACAGATCTTTATTGATAAGACAGTTCCTGTAAATGCTGGACTTCATCTGTTTTTGACAGGGAAATAAGTCTGCATGGTCTTTCTATTTGAAAGTTAGAATAGCTTTCATAAAACTTAACTTGTCAGTTGTGCTTATCTCACTGTTGTAGCGGTTATTCGCTGGCTTAGGAGACAGCCAGGCACAGAAATACTTGTTTGCTTAGGTGGTCTGTGGTAGCTTCATTAATTACAAGTGCAATTCTGTTAACAGGTTTTAAAAACAGGTTATTCAAAGGAAGATAAAAACGATCAATATTGGTGGAGTTTCAGAAATGGTATTTTAGTGCTGTGTTGCCCATTAGTAAGTTCTGAAATCTGGGCTGATTAGCTTTGTTTTGCCATGGTTTCTGAGGAAATGGTGCACAGCAGGTAAAAATGCTAGGCTGCTGGAAGATGGGGAGCTGCTGTGCTGTATGAAAATTCACACCAAAGCATGCTTTCTAACACTGAGACAGTACTAAGCTTGTCTACTGTGGTGAAGGAAGCCTGAATATGGATTTTTGACTTCTCTTGTTACATGTAACTTGATTGTATTTGTTCAGTTTTTAGTAACAGTCTTCTAGGCAATTGATTCCATATGGGAATATCTGCAAGAGATTTGGGAGGCTTGAGTTGGGGAGTCAGGGGATTGAAATAGAAGATAATCCTGGAGCTGGCACCTTGGCAAATCCTTGTACATCCAGGGAGAGAACATTTTCTAGATTCCTGTGTAAATTCGGGGCCACAGCAGAAACATTTTATGTCTCAGCATAGCTGAGCAAGTGTCTTGGCTGAGCTTGGGGGGATGGACATGACAGGCAGGCACATCTGCTTCTGAAAGATGCCTTATTTGTGCCTTTTCAAATTACTAAGCAGGTCCTAAACTCAGGCCAGCACTAACTGCAAGCAGAGCTCCTTCGACCAAGTGAGGTTGGATTGCTAAGTGAGCAGGAGACTGTATGTGTTCTTTAAAATAAGCTAAGCTTTGAAGCGGTTCTTTCAAATGGCATTCTCGAATAAATGAGACTGAAATGTTTTTTCATTAGAAGCCTTGACTTCTCTCTCTTCTCCTAGAGTCTTTGATCCATTTTTGAGAAACTGTGCCTGAATATAACGTAGCCCAGTATGGTGACTAAGCTGGGTGCAGCTGAAGGTGTAGGAATTCTTAAAGACTAAAGATACATGAGGAGTTCACTGGTTTTGAAGTATTTCTTATTCACATTATGCTTTGTAATATTTCAGTGTGATCAATCTGGATGGATATTAAAAATCTTAGACTAACGTCTGTTTTGTAACCATCTAGGTTCTATTTCGTATGTTAATCTTCACACTGTGGTGGACCCAGCTGTGCAGTCCATCTTCTACATAGAATTGTACCAGTTGCCATGACAGCGTATAGCTACCTACTGGTGACAGAATAATAGGCATGTGACTTCTTTGATAGCTGTCACAATGTAATTTAGTCATCAGCCAGCAGGTGGGGCATTAAGCTAACAAAAACTTAAAAATACTGTGATTTAAAAAATACTTGTCTTGTGGAACATTACAGTCTGCCCTTTTTACAATAAAAGCTGTCCATTGTAGAATGTAACAGTTCTTATTGTAGGCTAATTAATTTCTGCATTAAAAAATACAGCTGTTAGAAATGCAATGAAAACACTTTGTAGATTACCAAAGGTCACGTTACAGTGTGCAATGGGTTTGGCAGAAAGGCAGGGTTTATTGGCAGGTTTGACACTGGTTCTGAGCATATTGTTGGGACAGAGCTGGGCACTTGACAGGGAAACAGGACAGGGAAGTTTAAACCACTGATGTATTCCATAGCTGAAAAATTCCTGTCAGCTGATTCATAGCCCTTTTCAGTTCCTCACTTCATTTGTGCAGTGCTTACAAATAAAATCCTTAAATTAACTTGACAGTATTTCAAAGGGTTGTAAGTCCAAAAAGGCTGTCGTCCTCCTTTATGCCTTCCAGTAAGTCTAGTTTATTCTACAATCCCAAGAATTTGAGTAATACAAAATAGTAAAAAGAAAAGCCCATAGTGGTACTTAAATCTCAGTATATTATGAATGTATTCATTTAACCACCTTCTATCTTCCTTTTTTTTCCAGAAGTAGGGTTGAAATGAGTAAGAATATGGACCGCTTCTTTAAACTGAATATTCATTCTGGATCTCTCTGTTCTTGTAAGTGGAACACAGTAATTAGCAATGGATGGGAACTCAGCTATGTGGTTTACCTTTGCTACTAGTGCTTATTGTTACCTGCTGTTTTCAGTGTTTCCTAGGACCAGATCCCTCTGGGTTGGTTGGTTTGAGGACAGGAGGGGGTTATCTAGCAGAAGTTTTGGATAACTTAATTTTCAGTTGCTGTGTCTGCTTCCCCTAGAGAATTATGAGCTCTCTGAAATGTTTGCTTTCTTGGGTGACATTTTCCAATATAAATGATGCTTTATGACAGGATATTACGAAACCAACAGTGAACAGACTTTAAAAAAAAAAAGTTATGGTTCCCTTACATATTTGCTTATCTTGTTATTGTAAAAGCACCACTGAAGAAGTGGAAAATAATAAAGTATTTTGCTGAGATCCTACATTTGGTGATGACCCTTAAACAATCTTAGTTAAGAACTACTATACTTGTCTAGATCAAGGTTTGTAGGTCATTCAGTATCACAGGTCATTATTGCAAACCTGTCTGTAAATGGAGAAGTAAAAAGGCAAGAAAATAGATCCTCAAGATCTGCTGCTTCTAGCAGCTTGTGCTTCAGGATTTCTGAGCTAGGTTGTCTTTGATCCTACCTCTTGGTATATACTGAACGGAGTAGCAAGGCAGGCTGTACTAGAGTATTTTGCCATAATGTCATAGAATGCAGTTATAAATAAAAGGAATTACATTGCTGTATGAGTTCAATATGTTTCCATCCTGGCCTTTATGGACTTAGTAATGCTTTAAAGTAAATAACAATCCATTAACTTGTAACAAAACTGTTACTTTAAAAAAAAAAAATCAACCCATGAAGCAATCTTCTTTCATAGACCATTAGGATTCTTTAACAGATTTTCTGCCATACTTGGTGTTCTGAAAATAATTTAAATTCTCCATAAAAAAACCCAACCCTGTGATGGAACTGCCTAAAAAGAAGGCAGTAGTAGATAATACTATATATTTATACCTAGAGCTCTCCAGAAGTACTTAGTGTTTGTTGTGAATGTGGTAGTTTCAAGTGCTGTATACATGCTGCCTAACCAGCCAAAAATATCCTGTATGCAGAATTAGAAGCAGCTTCTGAGGCCACAGGTTGTGTCCAGATAAGCTAAATTAGGGAAGTTCTGGTGTATATGATAAAGTATTGTCTGAATAAGATTCTTGAAACAAATGTAGGGGACATACGTAGCTAATGACGAGTCTGACTGAGTCCTGAAGCTTTGAGGTCTTGGTGACAGGTCCTGTTACAGCTACTAGAGTTGTCTCTTAATCCAAGTGGCGGGGGTCTGTGTTTTGGCAGTAGGTGATGTATTATCTCAAACCAGGCTGTTTGGCTTGTAGTGTGCAGCTTCAGAAACGATAAAATTTGTGTTTCTGTGTCTGTTCCTCACATATGTATGAGCTAAGGATGAAACGGGATTGTATTACGGTACTGTTAATTATTTTGGAAAGAATGCTTTTCAACTGGAAAAGCAGAAATCTCAAACGTAACTGGAGACAGAATTCTGTCTTAGTTTAAGTATAGGAGTGGTTACGAGGATTGCTGGCTGAACAGGACTTGGCTAGAATGTGGGAAACAGTCATGATCTTTGTCTTGCCTTGTTCATTTTTCCTTCGGTCTGTATTAAATAATGTGAAGACTACAACTTCAGTCTCTTTGACCTGTTAGGAAAGTTATTTTTGAAAACTTGATTTTTGTGATACTTTAAGAATCTTATTACCTGCTTTTTCATCCTGTGTGCTGGTTTTCATGCCTAGTGATCAAGAGAAGGCGGAGCTAGCAGGGAAAATGGAGTTGCTGTGACTCGTCACAAATGCCACTAGTGTTTTCTTACTGTATTTATTACCTGTGACAATAAGGATCTACTTTAAATATACATACTTAGCTGTAAGGTCAAGGATGAAACTTAATGTTTTTATTTTTCAGATACTGTTCCCCAAGTGTATTGCATAGCAGAACAAGATTTCTAAAGACTTGCAGCAGGTTTTGTACCTTACCGTCCCAGGAAACTAAAATAACACAGAAAATACCATCTTTTGCTGTTACAGTAAATTAGTCAACTAAATTCTTTCTTTACTAGTATAAGTGTACATGTAACATCAGACAAGCTTACGTTTTATTGTATCTGTATGGAAATGCTAATGAGTATGGAGTTCACGTTTACTTTGTTCTAATGCTAGTCACTTGGTTAATTTGTCATATGTTCAAGCAGCTTCTCTTCAACATCGTTGGCTTTCTGTCTCTGGTGTCACAGATTATAAAGCTCTATATGCTGAAATCGCTTTCGTAATAGAACTGCCTAGATCAGTATGGTTTTATAGTTTTCAAAATCTGAAATGAATGCTTAGCTCCTCTACTTATGCTTTTCTCTTGATAACTGAGTCTCTTTGGAGAAGGCTAATCCTGTCCTGAACTGATAGTTCTAGTTAGATGTAGTATAGAAAGTGCTTTTTGATACTTGCTCTTTATGCTGCTTCTTAGGAGTCTGAGTTAGATCCGCTACTAGTATACTCAAGAACCAGTGGTCTTTGTCCATATTCTCTCTTGACAAGCTGTATCTTATTAGCTGTACCTGATCCAGTTATGCGACAAAGGTATTTGGAAAGGGTCTTGCACATTTTACTGTGGAGGGTAAAGAACGTTGTTGGAAGACTTTTATGTCTGGGTAGTTTAAAGATAACTTAGAGGTAGGTAGTTCAGACCAAGGTGATACTTCTCATGTATAAAACCTATTAATGCACTCAGAATACACAGTTCATTTACAACTTTTATGAGATCCTAAGTTTGGGAAAAGGGTTAATTAATTACAACTTACTGCCGCAGGAAGTGTTGTGCAATTTCAGTGATTTTTTCTTTTTTTTTGGTCTTTTTGTTGTTTTCCGACTAGCTTGGAGATGCATCTACTGTGTATGCGCAAGTTTAGTTTCCCATATTCAGCAATGATTTCCTTAGGTGTGGTGGGGGTAAGTTAGTTTTCACCTGCAGAGCAGGAATCTGTACATATTATTTCTGCTGAGCAGGTGAATTTCTAATTATTGGAGGACGGGCTGTGCATTTTTAACTGTAGTACGGGATGTACAAAATTTTTCCTCATACTTGCTGATAAAGATCTTGACTTTAAAAGAGGATTTCCAAAGCTTCTGTATTTTTCTTTAGGTTCTCTTTTGCCACAAATTGATAGTTGCTTGAGACTCTTCAGCCTTTCATCCTGATTGTATTACCTGTGCAGATACTTCCAAGGGTGCTGAATATTAGGGTGTATTCACAGACCACCTAGACTCAAGGCACTTTGCCTCAGTTATTATCACTCAGTGTGACATTATGTACCTTGTACTGAATGCATCGGGTGTCTGTGCAGCTGTACAACCTCTTTCCTAAGTCTGGGACTTCATCAAAGCTTGCTTGAGTATATCAACAATACTGCATTTCTGAGATACTAATTCTAGTGTAAACAAAATTCTACATACCAGAGTGTCTTGTCACACGGTGTTTTTCATTTTCTTCTAATACTGTTCCCTGGGAACTAGAGTTGGATCTCGGTTCTGCACTTCCACTGGCACTACTACAGATCTGATCTATTTCTGACTAAGAAGCGTAACTGTCTTCAGTAACTTGCAGTCAAGTCCCTGATACCAAAACATGTGAAATTGCTTAGAATTTGATGTCATTCTCTTTTACCAGAGCTCAGAGTGAGGCCTGAGGGCCATGTAAAGGATCACAGCTGCCATGAGATGCGTTTTTTTCAAGGGTCTTAACACTTTTTCCTGTTAAAGTAGTAAAGTGACTTTTGAAATGGGAGCACTGTTCCTTGACTAGAAAGTCTTAGATTGTGATACTGCTTTTAACTTCATGAACTAGATCTACTTGGATGATACAGATTCTCCCGTAGGTTCCTATACCAAGCTGCTGGTGCTTCTCCCTTTCCATTACTCAGAAATATTTTTTCTGTAGGTTGGGAAACTGTACTTACCAAATGTACTGATTTGCATCGTTGCATTAAGTATTGAATGTCCTGGGATTGTATTTATGTAGTGTTTATTCAGATGGAAATGAAGCAAACTCTTTCCACAAGTTATTACCAATAAGGCTCGAATCAAGTGCTCAGGACTGTAGGATGCAGTGATCCATTCTAGTCTTTTGCCTAGTCTAGTCACTGCCCATTGGAACATCTGGGCTGCTGCAAATTTGTGGAATAGTTTTTCTGGGGTTACCTATCCATCTACTATAAAGGTAATAGACTGTTTAATACTTAGTAAAAATTTCATGAATCTTTTTGTATTATTTAAAGTGCCTGGTTGTCTAGCCCTTATTCGTATTATTGAAATTTATTCAAATGAGAGTCTCAGTTGACCTCATTAGTACAGTTGGACAGCAGGTATCTGGTAGGTGGAAATCTAAAACATCAAAAGTGCTGAGAATTACTTTCCCTTATATATGAATTAGCTTAATGCAATTGAGAAACTGAAACCCACATCACAGAATCACAGAATAGTAGGGATTGGAAGGGATCTCTGGAGATCATCTAGTCGAAGCCCTCTGCGAAAGCAGGTTCACCTAGAGCAGGTTGGACAGGAATGCATCCAGGTGGGTTTTGAATATCTCCAGAGAAGGAGACTCCACAACCTCCCTGGGCAGCCTGTTCCAGTGCTCCGTCACTCTCAAAGTAAAGAAGTTTCTCCTTATGTTCAGACAGAATTTCCTGTGTTACAGTTTGTGCCTGTTGCCCCTTGTCCTGTTGCTGGATGCCACTGAAGAGTCTGGCCCCACGCTCTTGACACCTGCACTTTAGATGTTTATAAGCATTGATGAGAACTCATCTCAGTCTTCTCTTCTCCAGACTAAAAAGACCCAGGTCTCAGCCTTTCATCGTAAGAGATGTTCCAGCCCCTAGTCATCTTTGTAGCCCTCTGCTGTACCCTCTCCATCAGTTCCCTGTCCTCCTTGAACTGGGGAGCCCAGAACTGGACACAGTACTCCAGGTGTGGCGTCACCAGGGCAGAGTAGAGGGGGAGGATAACCTCCCACGACCTGCTTGCCACACACCTCTTGATGCACCCCAGGATGCCATTGGCCTTCTTGGCCACAAGGGCACATTTCTGGCTCATGGTCATCCTGTTGTCCACCAGGACTCCCAGGTCCCTTTCCACCGAGCTGCTTTGCAGCAGGTCGACCCCTAACCTGTACTGGTGCATGGGGTTATTCCTCCCTAGGTGCAGGACCCCACACTTGCCCTTGTTGAGCTTCATGAGGTTCCTCTCCACCCAACTCTCTAACCTGTCCAGGTCTCACTGAATGGTGGCACAGCCACTCCTCCCAGTTTTGTGTCATCAGCAAACTTGCTGAGTACACTCTGTTCCCTCATACAGGTCACTGATGAATAAGTTGAATAAGACTGGACCCACTACTGACCCCTGGGGAACACCACTAGCTACAGGCCTCCAACTAGACTCTCCACTGCTGATCACAACCCTCTGAGCTATGCCATTCAGCAGGTTCTTAATACACCTCACTGTCCTCTCAGCCTTGCTGAAGTCGAGGTAGGCAACGTCCACTCCTCACCCCTCATCCACCCAGCCAGTCATGCCATCGTAGAAGGCTATCACATTGGTCAAGCATGATTTCCCCTTGGTGAATCCATGTTGACCACTCCGGATAACCTTCTTTTCCTCTACATGCTTAGAGGTGACATCCAGAGTGAGCTGTTCCATCACTTTTTCATGGATGGAGGTGAGACTGGCCTATGTCCTCCTTCTTGCCCTTTTTGAAGGCTGGAGTGACATTGGTTTTCCTCCAGTCCTCAGGCACCTCTCCTGTTCTCTGTGACCTTTCAAAGATGATGGAGAGTGGCTTCGCGATAACATCTGCGAGCTCCCTGAGCACTCCTGGGTGCTTCCTGTCAGGGCCCATGGCTTTGTGAGTGTTGAGTTTGCTTAAACAATCTCTAACCCGATTGTCCTTGACCGAGGGAATGCCTTCCCTTCTCCAGGCTCTCTCTCTTACCTCCAGGGTCTGAGATTCCTGAGAGCCAGCCTTTAGCAGTAAAGACTGAAGCAAAGACAACATTCAGTAACTCCACCTTCTCTGCATCCTCCATCACCAGGGCACCCACCTCATTCAGCAGTGCATCCACGTTTTCCCTAGTCTTCCTTTTGCTACTGACATACTTGAAGAAGCCCTTCTTATTGTCCTTGATATCCTTTGCCAGATTTAATTCCAAGTGGGCCTTAGCCTTCCTTGTTGCATCCCTGCATACTTTGACAACGTTCCTATATTCCTCCCAGGTGGCCAGTCCCTTTTTCCACATTCTGTAAACTTCCTTCTTCCATTTGAGTTTTTCCTGAAGCTCCTTGCTCATCCATGCAGGTCTCCTGCCTCCTTTGCTTGATTTCTTACTTATAGGGATGCACCAATCTTGAGCTTGGAGGAAGTGGTGCTCTCTTGGACCCCCCTACCTTCTAGAGCCTGAATCCGTGGGATTCCTCCAAGTAGGTCTTTGAAGAGGCCAGAGTTAGCTCACCTGAAGTCCAAGGTTGTAATTCTACTTTTTGCCCTGCTTCTTCCACGCAGGATCCTGAACTCCACCATCTCATGGTCACTGCAGCCAAGGCTACCCCCAGCCTTCACATCTGCAACTAATCCTTTGATATAACCAGCCATTCATTGGTTATAGTTACTGATGGTACTGAGTAGTGTTTAGTCTCTGTATCCAAAGAAAAGAAAAAGCAGAAACTCTAGCTCCTTCAGAAATTTAGTGTTTCTCGTTAACATGTGTCTTACTCGGCCTTCTGCACTGGCTTATTACTAGCTGACCTTTTATATAGGGTTTTCACTTGCAGGTTTTTGAAGCACCTTACAGAATCAGTAACTATTTTTTTTAACTTCTGAGAACAGAGATGGAAGAGAAACAGGTTGGGGAATGCCATCTGAAACAGGTCATGGCCTCTCTAATGCTTGGTTAGATAGACCGTTCTGACAGGGAAAATTTGGCTCCTGGTTTGATCACCTAGCACAATAGCTGCTTTAGTGCTGACTCTGCGTGGCAGTAAATCTCACTCTCTGGCTAACAGTATTTTGTATGCAGCCGTCTCGCAGCCAAGCGGTCCATGGCTGGATGGCTGCACTCAGAAAGTTGCGGTCAATGGCTCTGTGTCCAAGTGGCAACCAGTGACAAGTGGCATTCCTCAGAGGTCGGTACTGGGACCAGTGCTGTTTAACATCTGTGTTGGTGACATGGACAGTGGGATTGAGTTCACCCTCAGCAAGTTTGCTGACGATACCAAGCTGAGTGATGCAGTCAACATGCTGAAGGGAAGGGATGCCATCCAGAGGGACCTGGACAGGCTTGAGAGGCGGGCCCATGCCAACCTCATGAAGTTCAACAAGGCCAAGTGCAAGGTCCTGCACATGGGTCACGGCAATGCCATGTACAAATACAGGCTGGGTGGAGAATGAATTGAGAGCAGCCCTGAGGAGGAGGACTTGGGGGTGTTGGTTGATGAGAAGCTCAACATGAGCCGGCAATGTGCGCTTGCAGCCCAGAAGGTCAACTGCATCCTGGGCTGCATCAAAAGAAGCATGGCCAGCAGGTCAAGGGAGGTGATTCTGCCCCCTGCTCCGCTCTTGTAAGACCCCACCTGGAGTACTGCATCCAGCTCTGGAGCCCCCAACATAAGAAGGACATGGACCTGTTGGTGCAAGTCCAGAGGAGGGCCACAAAGATGAGCGGTAGCTGGTGCACCTCTGCTATGAGGACAGGCTGAGAGAGTTGGGGTACTTCAGCCTGGAGAAGAGAAGGCTCCAGGGAGACCTTATAGAGGCCTTCCAGTACTTAAAGGGGGCCTACAAGAAAGATGGGGAGGGGCTCTTTATCAGGGAGTGTAGTGACAAGACAAGGAGTAATGGTTTTAAACTGAAAGAGGGTAGATTTAGATTAGATACATAGGAAGAAACTCTTCACTGTGAGTGTGGTGAGACACTGGAACAGACTGCCCAGAGAGGTGGTAGATGCCGCGTCTGTGGAAATGTTCAAGGCCAGGTTGGATGGGGCTTTGAGCAACCTGGCCTCGTGGAAGGTGTCCCTGGCCATGGTAGGAGGGATGGAACTAGATGATCTTTAAGATCCCTTCCAACTCAACCATTCTATGATTCTGTGATTTTGTGGCATATCTCTCCTGTTCTGAAGGTTCTTCTACAACTTGCATTTAACAAATCCTACAGATTTCAGATTCTCATTTCATGAATAATTTTGGTCAAATGTGTACTGAAACATTCAAAGAAGGTGAAATAAATAGGGATTAATTAAATGGATTGTCAGTAATTATGTAGCCACAACTTTCCTCTTATTTCTACAGAGGCATATCCTATCAGGTACTGATCAAGTCAAAACTACGTGCACATAATGTTATATAACTATGTGTAGTCTTGAGAAATCTGGGGCCGTAAGTGTATTTTAAGTTTCAAAAGGATAGAAACTAGCTTTCAGAAAGAGCTTTCAAAATAGAAAATTGATCCTTGATTATGCCTAGCCTCTGCAGCTCCCTAGTAGTTGACTCCAGATAGGCAATAGAAGCACTTAAATAATAAAAAATTTTTAAAAATTAGTCCTGTGCCATTAAAATGCTGTAGTGGTAGGACTTACGTTATTCTTATCTTTGGAAACAGAATATGAGCTAGTTTTAATAAGTAACTGGGCTAAAATTGTGAGCGAGTCTTGAGTACACAAATGCATTAGCTGCTGGCCCACTCTCTATTCTGGAACCCTGGAAAGGGAAAAGTGGCTTCTGCTTCTGAGCAAAGGCCAGGTTGTGCCCAGCTGCTGGGGCAGAAGGGGTTATACCACCACCATAACCAGTAATAGGGACTGGTACAATTCTCTCTTTAGCTGCAGTGCAGACTGGACTTCTCCATAGCTTTCTATTCTGTCTTGGTTCTTTCTGTGATTTTGAGGTAGTTTTACTGTTATTTCTGAGAAGCTGTGGCCTAGTTCTCAGTAACACCTGATGAGCAAGATACGCTAAAGGACTGGTCTGTCTCAAATGGAGTCTAGTTTTTCTCATTTTGGCTTTCCTTTCATGTTTTGTCTTGTTAATAGATATCTTGGTGGATACTAAACATGCGTTTGCAGAGTGGTAGGTAAATAATAAAATATTTTTCTTTACTGATATTTTTCTGTCTATTTCTGATTAACTTAAGGTTTGCTAAATCCTGTTCAATGTGATGTTGTAGTCTTGCTTTTTGACAAAGAGGAAGTAAATTTTGTTCTAAATTAGCTTTAAATATTTTTTCATACTACTGTGAAAACTGGAAAAATGGGATGTGGTTAACTTGAATGTTGGAGTCTAACTCTGTGGTGGAAATACAGTAACTGGCATTATACTGAGTTTCATACAAAAGAAACAAATGGCTTATACTTACATGCATCTTTCCAATTAGTTGTTCAAATGAGGCTTGGAATAACCAAGCAAGGGGTTATCTAGTGGCATAACTAGAAACACCTTGCATGAGAGAAATGCTGTGCATGTGATTTCTCGCTGCTTTTCACAATGCGTAATCTTCTCTGCCTGTGCCAAAAGAAGTACAGATATTTGGCAAAGCAGAATTCTTCAGTGCCCTATCAGTAGCAATTTACACCTTGCCTTACCCAGCTGCACCCAGGACTACAAAGTGCAAATGGAAAACGTGATCGCTTCTGCTTGTGATACAGGAGGTTGTGGAGTCCTGCACTGCTAAATATGTGGGTTTACAAGAGAAATTACACTGGCTAGAAACAGAAATAAATCAAAGCACTTTTTAACTCCTAAGGTAAACTAATATTCCCTAATGGAGTGTCTAGGGGCAACATCTTACTGCTGATTAAAGCAATAAGGTCCTTCAGTTTTTTATAGTTAAATGGTTGTTAGAGCAGTATTTTACTATTTAATTACCAAGTCACTTGTGTTTTGCAATAGTTTATTGTTCTGAGGGTGTGGGTGTGTATACACATGCATATTTATATATATATATTTTTTATATATATATATATAAAGAACAACTCTGAAATGTCTAGGATGCTTGTTTGGGTTTTTTCAAGTTCATCACATTTCTCATGGGAAGAACGTTCCCTCTTCTTAGAGTACCACATGAAATACCTGTTACAGTCAGAATAAGTTCTAGATAATATATTATCAAATCTGTACCAAAACAGTTCTGAAAGAGGCAACTAATATCAAAATATGGGAACAGTGCATTTTTTTTAAAGAATATATCAACATTAGCGAGCCGGAGTGGAATTCTGGAATTCTCACAGTGGCAGATTCTATGCTATGCTTCAACTTACATGTCTTGATACTGGGCGCTTGAACCCTCTTTGTTTTCTTGAATTTCAGTGTAGACACACCTAAATAGGTGACAGTAGAGGTATCCTATCCTGGTAATTAGTCTGTTCCTTCCGTAATATACTTCTGTAGTCAGAGAAAAAAAATCTTCCTGTCAAAAATCCTTTGGAACAAAATTTTAATTCAGAATTGTCTCTGTTAAAAAGTGCAGAAACGTCTTAATGGGTTGTAAATTTAACACTGGAGTAGTAGAATCCCAGGTTGAAATTGGTGCGTTGAAACACCTGACCTGATAGCTCTAAGTTTGCAGGCATGTCTGATAGTTACTGACTGTGAAGTGGGTAGTGGAAAGATGGTTTGTACTGCCTGGGTCTATGCTATGTGATGCACTGTAAATGTTAATTTGAAACACTTCTCATCTGTATAGGACTGCTACTTCATAGCAATCTGTGGTCATCCAGAAATGTTGTTTTTTTAGGTGTTGTCCCTTTCTGTATCTGAGAAGATGTTACACCAGCAAAAGTCTTTAATGTTGTCAGACATCCTTTCAATTCAACCCCTGAGGTGTAGATCTGCAAATCCTGTGGTGTCGGCAAGGTCTGGTGCCCAGGATGCTCCTTCTGGAGCCATCTATGACCTGATGTGTTTATATAGTACAGGGAAAGCTGCACTTTCACTTCTTCCCTACGCACTTTGCAATCCTTCCCCATATGCTTTAACAGTAGTTTCAGAAAAACAGCTCAATTACATGGCACCCTGATGTGACTGCATGCTGCTCTCTTACACAGTCAGAAAGCCAGAGAAACTAATGAGTGGAGGAAAAATGGTGAAGGACAAGGAAAGAGGAAAAACTGTGTAAATAATTAAAAGAAATGGAGAGGAAAACACCAAAACACACAGAAGGAGATAGAAAAAGGAGATGGGGTAAAGTTCCCACACAAAGTGCATTGCTAGTGTTTGCTTCATAGTTCAGCACTGGTAAAGAAGTAGCTTTGTTTCCCCACTTCCAATGTTTTGATGTTATGCTTTTGACTACTGACTACTAGCTAATGCTGATAGTTGTACTTTAAGAGGACTTGAATGCAGACGCTGGGGAAAATTTCTTGTTTCCTGATGGCACTCTACAGGAAAAGTGGATGGAGTACTTTCAGGTAGATTTAATCCATCACAATACCAGCCTTAAGTACAGAAATATTCTGCAGTTAGGAAGGAACTGAGGTGCTAATGTAGTGTTTGCTTATATATTTTTACATAATTTGATTTGGTTTATGCACCTACACAGTAGGGAGAGAGATAATCTTAAGTGGACAAAGTGTAGCAAAGGTAGTTGTATCTGCTGGGCACAAGGGCTTCAAGCAGTTTCAATATTATTCAAGGGTGTTTTAGGAGTTGCTGAGCAAGTTTCTGGCCTAATAGGGAGAACTACAATGAAGATGGCAAGCAAAGTTCCAGACTTGGTCCACAAGCATGACATTTGGGATGGGTACACATTTTTCTGGGGAGACAGGGAAGATGAGGGTGGAGGGTTGCCCCGTCTGTAAAAAGAGCAGCTGGAATGTATGGAGCTCTTGGACAGATGACAGGCTCCTTGAGAATGGTAAGGATCAAAGGAGAGGCTACTGGGGGTGACATGTTGGTGGACTGCAGACCAGCTACTTATGATGAAGGTTGATTAAATCTTTAGCAACTTCAGTGACATCTGTGGGTCACAGATCCTGATGCCTGGAGAGGACTGAATCTTCCTGACAGCTTGGCAGGGTAACATGGTGGGATGCAAGCAATCCAGCAGAATTCAGGAAGCTTTCTTGGTGGAGATACTGAATGGGCCAATCAGGGGTGTTGCACAAATGGATGTCCACTAACAAGAATTGTTTAGGAATGTGGTAACAGCAGCCCTGGCTGATCATAAGGTGGAGCTGAAGATCATGAAGGGAGTGAGGAAGGCAAATCTTTGGAATTCAGAGAGCAAACTTTGACTTAGTTGGGGAATTGGTAAATGGGATGTCATGGGAGGCAGCTCTGAAAAGTGAAGGGAGTATAGGAAAGCTGGTAGGTTTTTTAGGGGAGCGTTTTCCCTATGAGAGAGTGGCACATCCAAACAGAAAAATAAGTTGATGAATTAAGACAGCAGCTAGGCTAAATGGGGAACGCCTGAATGAACTTCCTTGCAAAACTATCATGGTGGAAGCAAGAACAGGTTATGGCGAAGGGGTTACTAGAAATGTTGTCAAGGCTTGTAGAGATGGTGTTGAGACACACAAGGGCTTGTGGAATCTCATGTTGCTCTCAAAAACTATGTTAACAGTAAGAGGCTGAGCAAGGAACATGTAGGCCTGTTGAATGTGTTGAATATAAGGCTAATGTACTCGGAGCTGCCTTTGCCTCAGTCTTCCTGACCCATGTGCTTGGAGGCAGGTTCAAGCAAGTGAAGAACTACCAGCAATGGATGAGGATCAAGATAGAGATTCTTTCTGATAACTTGACCTGTACAAATCTGAGACCAGCTGGGCTGTGTCTGAGGCTGCTGGGAAGAGCTGGCCGATACTTTGAGAGCAGCTGCTCTCTGTACTTTTTAGAGCAGGGTGAGGAGAGTCCACAACAAGTAAAGCAAGGCAAATGTTGCACTCTTTTTCAGAAAAGGCCAGAAGGACAATATGGTGAACTGTGAGGAAATCAGTCCCTGGGAAAATCATTGAGTCCCCTTGGAACAGACTTGTTTTTATTTCATGTCTCTAGCAAGGGTGCCATCATGCCTCACCAGCTGTTTGCCTTCTATGATAAAATGGCTGCATTTGTCGGCGTGGGGATGGTGGTGGATGCCATGGCAACTTTAGTAAGGTGCTTGGCACTGGCTCCTGTGCTATTTTTGTATATGCTGAGGATTCTGTACTCTGGGTGGGTGGACAGCTAGATGGGTAAAAAGCTCGTTGCGTGGTTGGGCTCAGACAGTTGCAGTTTAATGGGTCACAGTTTTCCTGGCGGCCAGTAACAAGTGGAGGCCTGTTGTATTTATTATCTTTCTCAAGGAGCTGGAGGAGATGACAGGATCCACTGTCGCCATGTTTGCACATGGCCCCACATTGGGGGTGCAGTTGACAAGCTTCAGGGCTGGGCTGCTGTCCAGAAGGACCTGGGCAGGCTCAAGGAACAAGCCAGCATGAACTTCTTGAAATTTAACAAGGACAAACGTCCTGCCTCTGGGAAGGGAGGGCACCTTGCACAGATCCTGATTGAGGACTGCCTGTCTGGGTAGCAGCTCTGTTGCAAAGGTTGTGGGGATGTTGGGAGACAGCAAGCTGACCATAGCCAACAAAGGTAACAACAACATGCCAGCAGCTTGGAAAAAGTGATTATCCTCTTCTATTTGGCACTCATTAGGGCTCTTCTAGACCACATACTGTGTCCAGGTGTGTCATCCCCCCTCAGAATCCTGCAACAAGACAGTTGTTGACAAGCTCAGTGGAGGGCCACCAAGGCCAGGGCTGGGGCACCTGTCCTACAAGGAGAGGCTGAGGGAGCTGAACGTGTTTGACCTGGAGAAGAGAGGGCTTGCTACCATCCGAGGGAGGATGAGAGTACCGGCCTCTTGAAAGAAGAGGGTCAGGCTCTGGGTGTAAGGAGGCCGGTCCCACTGCCGTGAGCCCAGATCTGGCTCGACGGTGTGGGCCTGAAAGCCCACAGGCAGAGTCCTCCCCGGCCTGGGGCGGAGGGGAGGAGAGCAGCGCTGCAGCAGGGGGGAGCGCGGGGCGGGGTGGGGGCTGAGGGGGGTTACTGCCTGAAGGACTTCCAGCCCTGGCCGGCGGGCGGAGTAATCCCCCTCCGAGCCGTGGCGGAGGCGGGAAGCGCCGCTGTCCCCGTCTTTGCCTCGCCGCGGCTCTCGCTGGGCGCGGGGCTCGGCCCCACAGCTCGGAGGAAGAGGAAGTAGCCGCGGCCCCAGGCCGGCCGGGCTGGGCTCGGCGCGGAGCGGAGCTGCTCGGCACGGCTCCGCGGAGGCGCCTCCCTGCGGCGTGCTGCCGCCCCCGGGCTGCGCGGCGCAAACTTTCTGCCGGGCGGCGGGGCCGTGTGGCGGCGCGGCGCTGCCCCGGCACCTCCCTGTCGCGGAGCTGAGGGGGGAGCGGCCCCGGAGCGCGGCGGGCGGGCACGGGCGGCAGTCGGAGGAGGAGGAGGAGGAGGAGGAAGCGCTGTCAGTGGGGCTGGCCGTCTCCGCCCGCCGGGCATCCTTCAGCACCGCTGGGCTGCGCTTCGCCCGCCGCCTGTCCCAGGTACTGCTGCGCACCCGCCCGGCTCGGAGGGCAAACTTGGCGGGTAGGGGGGTGTCCGGGGCCGGTCGAGGGTCGCTACTGGGCAGGGTCGGCACGGCAGAGCCGGGAAAACGGCTCCGGGGCTCTGACTCGTCTTGATCCTCTGGCTCCTGAAGTTGGGAGCGGGGCCCGGGCTGGCCGGCGTGCCCGGCTTTGGAGGGGCTGCTCGAGGCTTTCACGGGGGCGGGGGGAAGGCACTCCCTCCCGCCCTCTCCCCAAGCGGATTTCGGTTTGTGCAGCGCTGGTAAACGGCCGCTCCGGTCCTTGCCGTTTGCCGAGGGGCTGGTGCGGAGCTCGCCCGCGCTGGCCGTTAGGCCGGGGGAAGGCGGCGGGGCCGGCGGGCGGCGCCGTCCTGTCAGACGGTGAGGAGGACACCCCCCCCCCCCCCGCCGCCCCGGGCTCTGCCGAGGCTTTCTGCGGCCGGGGCGCTTGCGGAGACCGGAGGCGGCATTGCTGCAAATCACTTCCAGCCAGCGCGGCGGTGAGGTAGAGCCGGGAAGGGAGGAGAGCTCCGAGGGGAGCCGGGCGGGTGGGCGCCCGCCTGCCTGCGCGCCCGGCCCGGCGTCCCTCACCACATGCTCGGCACCTGGAAGCGGCGGCACCGCGACGTGCCGTCGTGTGGCTAGCTGGGGTTTGTGATTTTACAGTTATTTTCAAAGGCTGGGCTGGATATTGCCTTTTTAAGTCCGCGACGCTGTTTCAGCACGTTTTCATTACAAAATAAGGAGAGGTAACGCGACTGTGGGTCAGCAGTTGTATATCTGAGTATGAAATATATCTCTCGCCTCTCTTGTTTATCTAAATTCCTGTCAGAGCAGCTACTTCTCACAGCCTGTGTATTTGTGGAAAAGGGGAATTTAGTTGGATGGACTTTTAGAGCTCTTCTGAGATACTTCCAACTTGGTCAAATAATTAATGGGAGACATTTGTTCTCCATTACGATTGAGCGTGCTTCGCTCCAGCTCGCTGCCAGCTCGGACCGAGGGAACAAGCTGAGCCGGAGGCTGCTGGGTGGCAGGACAGGGAGCAGTGCTGGAGTCGTCTTGTGGTCTTGGTGGGGGTGGCTGTTGTGCTAAAGTACTTGTTGGATGTAAAATAATAAAAAAGTAACTATACCTGACAAAACGTTCTTTAATGTTTTCAGCCAAAGTTTGGAAGCTATGCTATGATTGTATACCGCTTCTATTTTTATTCCCATTAAAAAAAAAAGTGGATTTTTTTTTTATTATTTAGTAGGAGAATAACTAACATTGTCAAGATATAGCTGATCTCTAGTTTACATGGGGAAATGCTTTTGTACATCTGCTTTTATGTTTTATTTTTAATGAATCCAATCCATTTCAGCTTCTGGTATTGAATAACAAGTTACTGGCAATAACTCTCTTTTTCACAATACTAGTGGTCACATTTGTGTATTTAATTTCTGTTTTTTCTAAGAAAAAAAAAAGTCTCAGAATGAAGGGTTATTTTAGGAATCTAACTTAACCTCAAGTTAGTTACATTAGACAAGGGGCTTTCCACTGCTTGAATGCTGGCATTCCCCTGGTCTGAGAGCAACCGTGTAGCATGAAATGAGTATATACAGCTGTGATTAAATACCTGTGGGAGTTCTGAGCTGTGGTATTGGGAAATGCAGATACCATATTAGGTATAATGAAGTGGCCTTAGAATCTGTGGTGAAGATGCTGAAAAGCTGGAGCCACTGCCTTTTGAAGAATAAAGAACAAAATCGTTGAGGTCTGTATTTAAAATAAATAAATAAAAATAATCATATAACTGTTACTCCATCCCCCAACTTCATGTGAGATCCTACAGCTTCACACCTGGCTCCAGTGGTCCCTTTTACCTTTTAGCCCAAATCAGTTGGCCAGGATTTTACTCCATAGCAAATTAACAAAAGACAGTAAGCTTAGGTCTGTCAAGTCTGTCTAGCTTTGTGTTTTACCATGGTTTTACTTGCTGTCCTTGAAGCTATTGTGCATACATTGTGATATGCATCTGTTTCTCATGCCTGTTTTCTGTGGGTTCAGAGTGGTATGGGATTAACTTTAAAGGAAAGTTGGATTCATATCTGACATTCCTGTGCGTGCTTCTGTTGGGTCCATTCAGTCCATTTGCTGGACAATAGCTGTTAGCTGCTATAGTTTCCCTTTAACTTCTTGAGAGTAGTTCTCTAGTCCTTTGCATCTCAGTAGTCTCCTGTCTTCACATGGAGGCATCTTGCTTGAATATCTGCAACCATGGTATTTCAGAAGAAATTTTACCTGTGCTTGGTCCAGTGACATTAACACTTTGTTACCTTGACCAGAAATAGCACGCCTAAAAGCATTTTGTAGAACTATGTGGTACCATCTGAATCTTTTGCTGTACTGAAAGACAACATCATGGTATCACCAAGCATTAAATCTTTTGGATGAGCGTTATAGGGTGATGTGGGTGGGGTAAGGAGCAAGGGTCTCTCTCCAACCTACTGTTCCTCAGATTGCTCCCCAATACCAGCACAACACTTGCCTTTCCCCTCCACTAGTTCTCACTGACCCTGTTTGCTTCCTCCCACCCTCTCGCCCACGTGCACACGTAGGCAAACCAGCTTTGTTTCCCTAGAGAGGGTTAAGCACAGCTGGTGGCAGCCCCTGGTTATGGGCAGGGAGCCTGCAGAGGTAGCCTGCTGACCTGCAGGCCCAGGGACAGTGCACAGGAAAGTTAAGTGTGTGTTATGCAGGGCAGCAGAGTTGATCCCAAGACGAGTGTTGTGAACACCATTATAAAAACAATAGCATCTAATAATATTTTCTTGAAATCATGTTATCACTGTGCCGTGTTATTTGACATGCTGCATGCTAGGGCTGTACTTTCTTCATGACCTGTCAGGGTAATCTGTTCTAACTTTACTGAATCTATATCATATTTATCCATGTATTTTGTTTTCTTCTTAAAGTTTCCTAAAGCATAGCAAACTCTTGAGGCTAGACTAGCAACTGTCTTAATTGGCCAAATTATGTTTTCCTCCTTTTTTTGTGTAGGCAGTATATTTTCTTGTCTCCTAGGGAGATGGTACCAAACCTAGAGCAATAGTTTGTTTTTTAATTCTAGCAATTGGATCTGCAGTTCATCATGACAGGTCTTCCAGAGTTCTTGGTATGCATCCAAATTAGTCTGCCTGATTTGCGTTCTCCTTCTGTTTAGTTGTAGTATCTTTGGCCTTTCTAACTGGGCTTGACTTCTGGCACATTTCACTTTATGCTGGTGTTTCTTGATCCGAGACCATAGTTTCCTCTGCTAAGCTTTTTTTCCTGTCCCTTGAAAGATCTCTGCTTATTCTACCTTTCCTTCTTTGTTAGGTAATTCATCTCGCTGGGTCTGGAAACCTTCTTGTGAATTCTCTTGTCACTTCCTTGGGTTACAAATTCTGCAGATACTCATATTGTAGTTTAAATGTGTTCCAGACCTCCCCTATGCTCATGTCCTCCAACTTTTCGTTCCTGTTCATCTCACTAATGAGTTCCCTTAGTTTTTGAGATTTGCCTTTTGAAATTGAAAACCTTAATTGCAGATTTACTTGGGTTGCTCTACCGTTTAATTTAAATAAAATCAATCATAGAGAGTAAATCTGGGATTATTCTTTCACCAACCTTTCTATAAGCAGAGATTTAGTTATCAGCTGCAAGTCTAAAATCGTAATAGTGCCAGTCAAATTGGTAAGTATATGGTAAAAAAATTGGTCAGTTGTGAGATCCAGCAATGGATAGTATTGATTTACAGTAATTGTTCTTTGTATTTTCAA
Source organism: Burhinus oedicnemus (assembly GCA_008921705.1). Taxonomy (NCBI): domain Eukaryota; kingdom Metazoa; phylum Chordata; class Aves; order Charadriiformes; family Burhinidae; genus Burhinus; species Burhinus oedicnemus. Next base: position 1,995,279 of record VFFE01007094.1, read on the forward strand.
AATAAGTCTTTGAGAATCTTTTAAATTACTTGGTAAACATTAGTTACTTTAACAACTGATCCTTCCCCACAAATAAAAATTATTGCAGTGTTTATTCAGTATATCCTTACATAGTTACGTGTATGGTAATACTCTTCAAAAAGGAGCAAGTAGGTATCTCTCTGTACAGCATTTCCCTCTGAGTGAGTGTAATCTCACAAAAAACCTATACAGTGGTAAGCCAGAGAGGGAAAAAATTACTGAAAAGTAAAAATTGGTTCTGTTCTACCTCAAACCAGGATATGGGGATATATCAGGAGCATGGCTCTATTCTGGGAACCTATAAAGGATCGTCCTAGCATACTGTTCGCCTTTCTTTGTTTACCTGTACATCCAGTTTGTCAGGTCTGGTGTTTTTAATCCTCTGCTTTGGTTATGCTTCTCTGCCTGATGGTTTTTGCCTTGTTACTCCTCTTCTGCTTCATTGGTTTAACTGTGCTAGGAAAGGGACTTGGCCATAATTTGCAAGCTCTCTCAGGGTTTGTTTAGAGCTGAATGAGGGACTAAACACTCTGGTGTTTCATAGCCCGGGAAGGATGCAAGAATTAAGTGACCACATGCCAGCAAATGAACTGAGCTGAGCATGAAGTGCTTATTATTTTGAAAATGGAAAGGTTGAGATTGCAGGAGTGAGGGTTTAAGAAAATAAGTGTGTCTCATTACTGTACAGCAAATTTGAAGTCCTGTAATTATTTGTAAAAGCCTTCTAGCATCCCTGTGAGGTAGCTAAGTATTACCCATGGAAGGAAGAACCAGGATGAAAGGACTTAACCAAAACAAGAGAGAAAAACTATTAATACATTGCAGTTACCTTATTTTGCTGCTGAACTCTCCAGTAAGAACACCGTATTCCATAATTCTGTGAAAGTAACTTTTGCAGTAACTTAAGATACGTATTTTAAAACATAAATTAATTCATGATAAAGCTTACAAAATGAGGTCACTAGTTCTGGACAATAAACATTTTAAATGTGTTAATGCAGGCAGGCTTGTTCTGACTAATTGCACTTAAAAACAAGCTGACAGTAGTGTAATATGCCTGTACAGCACATTTTCTTTGTATGCCATTATAAATATTACCTTGTTTCTATTTCAGGTGGTAGTGTTTCTATTTCATGTGTATTAGAATATTCAGTCTAATGCTATAAGCTTAGCAGTTGACTCCAATACTACATGTATTTAAAAGAATTGTTTAGGAAGTCTTTTCAGTTCATCCCTGGAAGCAGTCATTGACACAGTGTTTTCCATAATACTGATATAGTTGAAATAAACTGCTTAGCCATTATATACTTAGTTGATAAACATCCCTTAAATTATATAGTCTGATAATCTATTCAAGCTTCCATTAGCCATGTGGTTCTGTTACGTTTCAGTGTAATTTTCATTATTGTTCCTTGGAGATAAATTGTTATAGAGTTCCATGAAAGGAAGGGATGATACATCAGAAAACTAGCTCCATTTGTTCCCCAAAAAGCCCCAAACAAAAAATCAGATAGAAGGCAGGGTTTTTTTCTTCTCTTCTTTGTGCCCTTTTCCTGCTGAAAAGGAATCTTGGGGCCTGAGCCACTATCATCAAGAAAATAAGTTGTTAGCTACATGATATTCTTTTATGCTTGTTCTTGTTTGCTAATTCTGAACTTGTTGTATTTAATCTATTTTGAACACAAGCTAGTAAAGTGAGAAAGCAAACCCAAGCCACAGAGAGTGTTTTAACAAAGCTTAGGTTCAGAGATGATGAGTTGAAAACTTGGCAGATCTCTAAAAGAGCTATAAAAATTCCTATATTTTATTCAAGATACACTTGTTTTCGTGGATCACAGAGGTACTTAAGAATGGAAATACTGGGTTTTTTCCTCTTGCTGAGTACAATTTGTTGTAATTTTTTGTTTTTCATGGCAAAGAATGGTACCAGTTTGAATAAAACTTGCATTGGGAAGGAGTGTTCAGGGGCAGGTTATTTGCCATGCTGAGGTAGATGTCTGTCCTGTTCCTCCAGACGCTCCCCAGAGCTCCTCTATTCTTAAAATACGTGGTGAAGGACAGTAACGGGGAGGAGGAGGGGGAGGCAAGAGACTTATTCTGTGGTTTGAAAGTTGGGTGTTTGCTTGCAATGTACAAAATTTTTGAATTCAGTTTGCAGAAGAAAGCTTCTTATTTCCTAACCAGTGGGGGCCTTTGCTGTTATTCACAAGACAAATTTAAGAATTAATTGACTGTAGGCTTTGCTGATGTTCTGCAACTCATTACAGCTTCCATTTTTCATGTTTCGCAAAATTAAAATGAGACCTAGACTAAAAAAAAAAATATCTGTTGTTAGATCTGGGTTTCAGTTCTAGTTTTATCATCACGTGGCTGAACACAAGAACAATTTTAGAAATTATCAGGGTCATAGAGCACGCTTAAGATTAATTTGCAATCTAAGTGATTTTGTGAACAGAATTAGTTTTTCCAGCATATGTAGCTCTAAGAGCCCATAGCTAAATATTAGTTTTAGTGATTAATATTCTTCATTAGATGTTACTTTTTCTCTTACTTAAGGTATTTCTTGTACGTATGGAACTAGCGAGTTGATAATTACTTTTTACATTTGTCTTAGAACCTACTGCAGAGCAAAAAGTATTTGAAAATTTTGCAGTGTTTTTGAAGAATTGTTTTTTTAATTTACTGGTAAGTGAATACTAGTGATAATATTTTGTTTTAATGCTGGATAAAAAAAGTAGAATTCACATGTGGGTATAGAAAGTCAGGGTAAATACATGTACTACAGTAACCTTAAGCATCTCTTATAGCAAACCAATATACCTGCTGAAAAAAGGGATTGAAGTGGGTTTAGATTACTTTGAATGCATCAGTGATGAACACTTCTTATAGCTCTCTGACAACTGCAGTGTAGAAAATTAAGAAGGGGAATAACGTCCTGTTGACAACTAGATTTGTAACTGAAAAGCAAGGAGATGTTTTCAGATGGCGATGGAAAGACTCTGAACAGCAATAACTTTGCTGCAAAGGAAAGGAAGGAAGGGAGTAATAACTAATGTTAAAAGTCTTTGGAAGGTTATAAAGCAAGCTGTCCCAGTGGAAGTTTGTGGGATGACATGGAGCAGAATTTGGTGATTCAGTGATTACTTGTCATACACACATCATCAATATGTTTGAGCAAACTTTAAGTATTCATACATCTCTGGATTTTTTAAAATACTTAGACTTGTGTATTAAAGTAGGACCTTTATTTCTTAAGATTTGTTTTCTACTGCTGCAGCACTTGCATCTTAATTAGTGGAAAAGACTGTGATGTTGTGAAACTTATTTTTCCTACCGATACCTCATTTTTATTCAAATGAAAGTGTCTTTTTCCATATGTGTGCTTTAGTAACATAAATATAATTGTCTATACTTAATGAAATGTGGGGAAGTATTTATCCTCAAGGATACTAATTGAAGTTTTAGCCAAGCAGCAGGAAGGTGAAAATCAGTCTTCTGGTAAGCAGTCACTCAGTGAATTAATACAAACGATGTCTTTTTTCAGTCCAGTCCCAAATAGGCAGATATCTCCACGCTGAATGACTTGTGGGTTGGCACTGTTTGCGGAGATCACTACTCACATGGGCAATGAGGGTGGATTGTTTTTCTTAAAAGGGCCAAGGAAATGTTTGCTAGAAAAGCACAGGAGAGTGTCCATGACTGCCTCTGGAAGAGCAGGCTTGTATTTTCTTGCCGTTTCACCCCAATTTAGGAAAGAATGCAAAACTCTCTATGATTCAAAATACTGAGTCCATAAGGCCTCCTTCTGCAGCCTTTGCTGTCTGAAGAGTCCTGTGGATTTCAGACTCTTTGTATAACTAAGGGTTGCAGACACTGCTGCTTAATGACCTCTGAAACGGAATTTTTTTCCTTACAAAATGCCATACTGTATACTTAAGACGTGTAAGAACTACTGGGCCATCACTGAAACAAGAAATTTGATACACTTGCTAACACATTGCTATCTTAGTTCCTTACTCTACAGTATGCTAAAGCACAAGTATACTGTTGGATGTGTTCCATTACAGACCATGGAAATACTCATCATATCTTGTTAGGCAGATTAATATACAACATACACTTATATATTGAAATAAGTAATATTTTTGACTTAAGCAAAAGAAAGAAGCTGCTGTATATAAGAAAGAATAATCCCCTTTTTTTACTTAATAGTAGTACTTGTCATTACGAAAAACATAGTTGAAAGTATCATTTTGGGAGCAGAAAAAGATCTTGAGGATTTTTAACCTTAGATGTCAAAAAAAAAACAAACAACCAAAAAAAATCCCCAAACCTAACTTTCATTTATAGAAATTGTTAAAATAATGTAGTTTAACTTTTCTGCCAAAATAAGCAGGGAAGGTTGTTATCTGTTGGATGAATCCCCAAATACTTAAAAGTTCAGGAATGTGTATGACACATCATCTATTTTTCTTGATGCTGCGTCTTTTTAGCAAATGTTCTTTCTGCTTCCAGTTTCTGTGTGATTGAATATTTAGTATGGGATTTTCTTAAGGTTTAATGTGTTGGTCAGTCCTATTTTGATGTATTTACTAGTGACTTTGTAATAAGATGCAGGTGTGCACTTGTGGACTCTGCAGATGACACGAAATTGTGTTCCACTGCTGAGCCTGAAATAAGTTCTAGCTCTTCCAGGGATGCAGGAGAACGGGGTGAGATTATTACTGAGTAGTAGAAATGCAATGGGATAGAGCAGATTTACGGGATGAGCAAAGACCTTTGTTATAAGTTGGGAACTCCTCAATTATATGTGTTGGATAAAGATAAGGAGAAACAGGTTCTTTGGCTGCTGAGAAGCTGACAGTAAACTCTGAATGTGATTCAGCTGTGACTGATGACTTTAGGTGCAGTAGGCATGTTATGTGCAGTAGAGACAGGGAAACATTAATGTTATCTTAATAGGCCTTGTTAAGACCTCATTTTGAGCATATGATCACCTGTGTTCACGTAGAGAAATGAAAACAGGAGTGATGCAAACAAGAGTGAGTGCGGTGATGAAGGGAGCAGAGATCCTGTCCTGTAAGTGACAGGAAAGAACTTGAGCACATTTATGCTAGGAGAGGCACAGGATGGGATATGGTAACTTCATAAAAATGACTTCACAAGGAAATATGAGGGAGGGATGAAAATTACAAAAGATAAAGCACAATGTAAGTACAAATAAATTTCTACAAGGAGATTCCAAATACATTGGGGCTGGAAATTTGACTAACTTTCTAACCATTTGGGGAACAGAGCTGTGGCATAAGCTTATCATCTTTGGACACAGGGAAACTGAACTAGTTTTTCATTCTCATCTTTAGGTTTATTAACTGTCAAGGTAAAGGCAATCCTAGTCTGTGAGGAAGTTTTTCAGGTGCTCATAGCTATCTGTTGGAGGTTGCAGGGAGGCTGAACCACAGATCTTTATGATGCTTCACGCAGCGTGTTTACACTGAACGGATCCCATACTTCAAAGTGCCTGGGGTGGCCTTCAGGAGTCCCTCTTTGTCATGGGGTGTTTATTCTGCTTGTCCCTCCCCATCCCCAAAGCATGAGTTTCTCCATGTAGGTGGAGACAGGATGTTGGGTGGGTTGTAATGAAAAACCTCAGGTGCCTAGCTGGCGTGTCTTTTTATCTTCTCATGCTCACTGCTGGTTGAAATAATGTGCCTCAGTCCAAACAGCATTGTCGAAGAGGAATGAGAGGATTTGGATCATCTGAGTATTTTCACCAAGCAATTCTTCCATTCTTTCATACTCAGATAAGCCATAATGTGCAGGATATTGAGAAACATTTAATGTGTAGCAGAAATGGTTGTCAGGAGTAATCCTTTGAAACGTTGTGGACTGGCAGCTTATTAAAGAGAACTAGATTTATCTAGTTCAGTTCTGTGGTCATGTACCTCTTCTGGTTTGAAGATGACTTCCATAAAGTGCTGTTATTTCCTGTGGATTACCTGGAAAAGTGAGGTGGAAGGACATGAGGTAGTTTTCTAAATGCTGATAGTTTTCTGCAAACCTGCTTCTTGCACTGAATTATAAGTCTAGATATTAATTTTAATGTTGCAGAGATCTGTGTAAAAGATAGTACTATCTCCTGTCATAGTAACTGCATGTGCAGAAATTGTTACTAAGTTGTCAACCCTTATATTAGCAAATTATTCTGCGTTTTCGGCCACTTTTTATAATGGAATATGTGTCTTCCAGAGTATACTACTGAATACATGTGAAAGATGCAAAATGCATGCATTAAGCTGTCAGTTTTCCAATAAAATAATAGCATACCTGAAGGTTGATATGACTGGTATATACTTTGAGTATTTATTTAATTATACAATTTCATATAGTTTTTAGGTAGCTTGTATTTAAAAAATAAAAATCACCGTAATGTACTATTGTATTGCATGAAACCGGAAAGAAAAAAACCAAAATGAATGGTGTTTATGCATTTTCCCTTTTTCCTTTCCCTGCCTTTTTGTATCAGGAGCTGCTGAAATGGGTTGTGGATTGAACAAACTAGAGAAGCATGATGAAAAACGACCTGGTAATATCTATTCAACTTTAAAGAGGCCCCAGGTAGAAACCAAGATAGATGTTTGCTATGAGTATCGATTCCTGGACTTCACAACACTAAATGATAGTAAGTACACAATATTTTTCTTTAGATTTTTTTCTTTCTGTTCAAGTTAACATGTTAATTGCTCCATAATGGTTTTTGAATAGTGTGTGTAATAGTTAAATTTTTAAAATGCCTTTAGTTTCTTTAAGTGAATGCCTTCTCTTCAGTCGTAATGCTGACATGAAGAGATGTTCTTGAGAATTCTCTGTAAATTTTTAACCTTAGAGCTAGTTGTACATTCTCAGATTTTTGGTTCTTTTATACCACACTCCCTCCCTGCCCCCACCGCCTTTTTTTTGTTTTTTGTTTTACTCCAGTATGGATTTTTTTTTCTCCTTAATTTGCATTTTATCCAGGTTTCATATAGTAAAACAATTCAGGTCTGCCAGGTTTTATATTTTACTGCTCTTTTTTCTTCCTGCCCTTCTGCTCCCTGTGCTCTCTCAGGACTATTTTGGGAGGTTAAAGTTAGTGTTTTCAGTTTTCCTAACTTACCTCAAGTAACTCTAATGTGGTCACAGATACTTACAGGCACACCCATGCAGGTGGAAACAGGATGGTGTGAGACACCAAAGATAAAACATCAAAGGGGTGAAGGACCAGTCTCATGCAATTTTTACCTTTCCCCCCCATCTGAAATTCTGTAATAGTCTTGCTTTAATTCACATGACAATCCGCAGATATTTCATTTCTTTCCTTCCTGATTGACATCAAGCATCTCTGCCAGTATTGCTCACACCATCGCCTGTGCCCTCTTTCACTTCAAAATTAGCCTGTTCTACAAGCAATTACTCCTCACACCATTTGGAAATCTGAAGCTTGAGCAGAAGGCTGGGACCTGCTTCTTGCTATATATAAAACAACACACTACCAAAATCTGTTATAGCTAGCTGGCGGGATGCCAGGTAAAGCCTCTATGCTTTTGCCCTGCAGTGTGCTGCTACTTCTTTTGTTTTGCAAGTCAGGTCAAAGGCAAAGCCAAAGCGGTATGTCTCTCACTGTGTGAGACAAAGAGCTGCTGGTACGTTGCTTGATGTGACACCTCAGTATGTTCAGCCCAGAGTAAAGTGAATTTATTGTTTTTTAAAGCTTGCTGCAAGTGAACTTGAATTTGGAAAAAGGTGGGGTTTGGAATAGGTGGTTTGACAGGAGCGTGCTTTTGTAGGCAATGTGGGAGCTGAGAAATTTTCTTTGCAGACTTTTCTTTGTGCTTCTCTTCATATTCGTGGATTCTTTTGTTTGTTGTTATACTAATTGGGATGCACTGCAGTTACTGAGAGTACCAAACAAAAGGGAGAGGATTTTTTTTTTTCATGTTTATGTATTGCAGTTGTTTCTACACTTATGTATTTTTATTTCGAAGTGATCTGTTTATGTCATTCGATAGTTTGACAACTTTTACTGACATATACTGTGTCATTAGTGAATATGAATTAATATTGAGGACACACTTCTATGGGCTTTCCTGGGATGCTCATCACTGTTCTATCTGATTGCCTCACAAGCTTTAGCGTGTGCATTCTTCTGGTATCTCATGAAGTCTCATCTTTGTCACTGTATGGAGGAAGAATCAGTACATGCGATAGCAATGTGACTTGCCTCAGGCACAGAGGATGTCTGGCACAGAGCAACAAATTAAACCCAGACTTTCCAAATCTGATTAAATGGATAGGTTTGTTGTAAAGCATAATTGTACGTTTTCTCACTCGTCATAGATTGCTTTATTATGATTTTAGGAGGCATGGCTTTAAAGAGACTGAGAGTAGAAGTACTTTTATCAAATTCTTTGGCTTGCCAAAGAGTATAAGCTATGCAGCTCCCATTGAGTTCTGCTTTGGCATGTTGTATCCACATCACTCCGGTCTCTTAAGATGCCAGTGGATATGGAGACGAGGAGGGGATGGAGTTGTTGTTTCTGCTTTTTTCCTTAGCATCACCCATGGCTGTGTGCTCTCAGGATTGGCAGGGCAACAACTCGTCATTATGCAGCTCCCTCCCTATTCATGTCGTTGGCTGTATGAAGGCTCACATCTCACCACATAGTTCCAGGTTTTTCTCAATGGTGAGAGCATCACTGGTTCATTTATATTTTTGCTCAGAAATAACCTCTGTAGCTAACTAGAGTTGTTAAGTGTTTCACCTTTGCCTGCAGAGGCTTCTAAAAATGAAATGCTCACAGCTCTGTAAAAAGAACATTTGGATTGTGAAGTCTGTCTTCTGTGCATCTACTTTAGCCCTTTCAGTGTGTATATATACCCTGACATCATTTTTTCCACAGGTTCTCTGCTTCATTAGGTTTTTAGAATAAGCCATGCTAAATTATGAGTGGCTGCAGAGTATTTTATTGTAGCCTTATTCTACGCTTTATTTACAGCACTAGTGAGCCTGGCTCTGAAGACTGGTACTCATTTTTCTCTGAGGCTTTTTCTACAACGTTTACTGCTGTGACAACTGTATATCTCACAAGCATTTAATCTTAATGGTGAGAAGGATGTGATTATCTCCACGTTGCAAGTGGAAACTAATACACAGATTACTGCCAGAAGTTTTCCAAGTCCTTAGTGCTTCTTCATGTGTTCCAAAAACAGCTCTCATTGACTTTAGACATAACTGATGCTGGTCATATTCGCAGTTTGGAACTGCATGAATTCTCAAATCTGATATCCAGCTAATCAGAGATCACTTCCAGAATGTGGTGTATGTTTTAAGTGCAGTTTCACAGGTAGCTAGGTGGATGTAAGTTTTATGCAGCTGTATATGGAGAGATACTGCTCCCCTCTCTCACCTGTCAGCTCTGTGAATTGATTTAAGTCATGGATCTGGCAGAAGACTATGCAGTCTATTTGTTTCATTATCATCTACTACATCAGTGTCTTGTGGAAGGGTCTGAAGAATGATGGAGCTGGTAGAAGTGGTGGGAATATGCAGTCAGGAAAAGAAAAAAGACCTTCTTTAAATCAGCTCACACTGTTATGAACTCATTCCCTTAGCATCACTCTGTTGAAAATAGGGATGAAATACTGTCCTGCTGGTCATTTCTCTGCTGTGTTAGCCAGAAACTTAACTTTTCTTGCTTGCTGTCTTTGGTTACTGTTTGCCTTCTGACATGCACAGCTAAAGGAATGTAAGAAAATATGCTTCTTTATTACACATTTTTATTCATTTCCAAACTTGAGCCTTGCTCTGCACTGATGCAGATGTCCAATGGAAGATAGTGTTTGATCACTTATTTAAGTACTGTATAAATAATGCATAGATGCAAAAGACAGAATTAAGGTTGCAAGTGCAATCTTTGTTCTGACGTTTCCTAATGTTACAGAATTGATGTATTTGGAAGTAAAGTGACTAGAGAAAGATTTCCCAAGCTTTCAAGGAAATCAGACTATGAAGAACCCATCAGCTTCCATCGTGTGTCACAACACTGGTAATCTGCATGGTTCTTCAGAATTAAAATGGTTAGATTTGGCACTGTCCTTTACTTCTTGAACAAGTGTGATAGTTGATAGTAGCAAAGGGTTATCATCTGGTGTAGACTGGCACTTTAGGAATAAGGAGCGCTTTGCTGAGTCATTTCAAAACCTTGAAGTGGGTATGCTTGTTTTGAGTTGTTGCCTTTATAATGTCTGCTTATAAGCCTTGTCTGTCTTGTTTTCTGCTAAGGTGACCTTTTCTAAGAAATCAGTCTGTCTTCAGTGTTGTTCCTTGGCAGTGTCATCCTGTGCTCTGTTCTTTAGTCATCTGTACCGTCCAAAGCTTGTGGGCTGCTGCTCTCCCTCAGGTGAAATTGATATTAAATTGATAAAATCATAACATTTTTTTTTTACTTGCCAAGATGACATTAACAGGTTTGTAAATTGGATGACTTATTGCTGGGTCAGCAAAATGCCAGAGATGGTGCAGAGGAAGAGCAGGATCTTCTCCCTGTTAGCAGCAGTGAGCTGTTAGGTTGCCTGGACTGTAACATGTAGCTTCATTCCTGGTGTGCTCATCCAGCTCCTGAACTCTACCCACCTTGCTGTCATCTTGTAAGGCGCATTCCTTCACTGAGTCAGTCTCACTTGTCACTGTACAGTCCAGTCCTGCATCATCTCCATCTTCAGCTACTTTCTTCTGATGGGTTTCTACCATCAGTTGTTTCTTTTGCTGCTCCCACTGAGTCATTCTGTTTCAGAATCCTGACACTCCCAGTGGTGGCATGCAACGGGTGCCAGTAATGCCTTGGAGGGGGTGCACACTTTTTAACAACTTGCTCTCAGTAGCTTTATCTTCAGTTTGAATGTTCTAGCTCTCTGCTGGCTAATCCTCACTTCAGTTGCTCAACTGGCTGCCTTCTCACTGACTTTGAGACAATACTAATGCTAAGTGGCAATGATTGAATTTTGTAACAATAAAAAAACTGAGGACAGTAAAAGGCAGTAGCATTAGATTAATGTTGCAGCAAACCTTTTGCAACAAAACCAGAAGAGACAAATCAGGGTCTATATACTTCAGGCCTTTACTGGAAAAAAAACCACAAAAAGATTATATCGTCCTCCCCCCAAAAGTAAAAAATTGTTGTTTATTTTGCATCCCTCTCTGTATAAATAAAAGGAGCTGAATAATGGTCATCCTGTATCATATCTCCAAGTTTTTTTGGAAATAAGAGGTAAATGGTGAGTGAACCTGAGGAGGACGTGTGCGGACAAATGAAATAGCCTTAATTTAAAGCGACCATGTTTTCAACAGTGACTCCATGGGGCAAGCTGTTTTGTTTTGTTATTTCATTTGAAAGAGAAATATTTCAATAATCTGCATTCCTTTCCTGGCTCTTCTGTGATCTACTTATTTTGGAAGACTTCACTTGCAGTGACAGGTCATACAGATGCTGAGCTCTCCCCCTTCTTCATCCTTTATTTCTTTTCTTCCACATCTTTTTCGTTCTGATGATCCTCTGAGAGAAACCAGCAATCTGATAGCTATTTATCTCTTTCCTTCCTCAGACTAGTGTAGAGTTTTTTGGTATTTTGAGGGGTTTTTTTACTGACTTGATATGATTATTTTTTTTTTTTTGGTTTGCTTTACATTCCTATAGTAACTCATTGGCCTGATGAGTTATGACAGGTTTTGGCCTTGAATAAAGTTGGCATGAAACATATGCTAGCCATGTGAAGAGAATGAAATGGGGGTATAATTTTTTTTTTTTTTTAAATGAGGAAAGGCTATACTCTGAACAAGCCATTTGTGCTATAAAACCACTAAAATCCAGATGTTTTGACTGACGGAATGAAAAATAGTAATGCTTCATTTGTCCCAAAGAAGTTTTTAAGTTATAATGTGAATACAAGGCTGTATGGTTTTTATCCTTATTGTCAAGAACTTGTCTCTTTAGTAAAAAAAAATTAAAATGAAGAGAAGTATTTAAAAAGTAAGGTTATTAGTTATATTCCAACATTTCCACCCTATTTTTCTGCTTGAGTCTTGTAAGTGTTGTCGTCTAAGGACATGTATTTTATTAGGACAATACTCCTAGTATAACAAATTTACTACGCACATAAAACCTTCTGATTTGAGGCATTTTTTATATGTATGTGTGTATATATATTTATGTGTATGCATGCATATATATATATATAAAATTTGAAAGTGTATCTGTCTTTCAAGTTCTGACAAGCTTCTGGATACTATACAATAATGTTTTGAAACCAGTTATAGTGCTCAAAAAACATTTGTTACAGTCTTACTACAACTGCTATGGCTAGGCTTTTGATTGATTTTTATTGCTGTTTTCCTAATACAAAACACAAATAACGTGTTAATGAACCTTTATAAAAGACATTATTATATTACAATCAATAGTTAAAGAAAGATTTCAGTATGGACATATTCTTAATTTGGGATTACATTTAAGTTGTGTGTAGGCTTAAATTAATAAAAAGACCCTCAGTTTTCCCCTGAGAGGGGGGAAGGAAGAAGTCTGATTGGAACTTGGAAGTGTTGTGCACTGGAAAGTGTGTGAGTTGAGGATACAGAAGGCATTTTTTCCTATAGAATATGTATGCCTTTTTAATCAGGAAATTGTTTGCTACAGAACATAATATTTGTTGTTGACTTCAGTGCTTACCCTCTCTTCCTATCAGTAATTTTTATATTACATTAAACAGTTATTTGTGCCTTGCTTCTGCTTTCTGTTTCTCTTCACCATTCACTTTAAAAAAAAAAAAAAAAACCAAACAAAAAAACCCCCAAAAACCCAAACCAACCAACCAAAAAAAAACAAGCACCAAAAAAAACCCCCTAACACCCCCCCATCAAAAACACCCCCCCACACCTTCTCCAAGCAAGTGGCATTACACCTGAAAAAAGAACAAACCCTGCAACCCTGCATGTGCAGGTGTTATTATTTGATTTTAAAACTAGTAAAAGCAATTGTTTTGCCATTGATGAAGTTATTTAATTTCCTGTTTTCATTTCTGTAAGCAAAAGAATATAAATGAAATTAGCATTAGAGTTTTGCATTTCCAGTTGACAACGTCTGTTACCACCATTTTGTCCTCAGGAGTGATGAAATAAAATTAGCAAGGCAAAATATTGTTAGGTTATTAATGTGATGTGATAGCTTGAACTAAACTGTGTATAGATCATGTACAACAGACTAAAACATTGCTTCAGAGGAGATTAATATGTAATGGGTTCACAGCAGTAAGACAATGAACAGGACAAGCCAATGCATTACTTCTGTGTAGCCCAGATTCTGCTAATGCTTCCCTGTTGTTTAAGCTTTGTCCATGTGCCTATCCTATTCAACTTAGTTTGATTATATGCACGTGACAATATGCACATGATAAAAAGAATCAGCATAAGAGGTGTGCTGGATCTGGGCTTCAGTCCTCTCCATTAATGCAGACATGAAGAAATGAAATTTTTTGGCTTTTCTTGGTATTTGTTTCAAGTGAATTACAGTCTGTAGTAACATGTAACCCTTCAGGACTTGCCACTGTAAGTCACAGCAAAATGAAACATTCATGCTGTAGCAGTTTCTAAAACTTATTTGTGTGTCTTGGGAAACTTGCAATCTGACATAAAAGGAGTGTTCCATATGTTAGTAGTTTAATAAATGCAGTAAATTACATCATAAATGTAATTGATCTAAAGAATTGTTAGGAATAATTTGAACTTCTTTACCATGGTTGGCTTTTTAATCAGGATGCATAACCGAGTAAAATCTGTTAGACATACTCTAGTTTTTAAATACAAGCTTTGCTTTCCATAATCGTTGTATATAGATCCTTGTTATGGTAGACTGTACGCACACATTCTCTCTTGTATATGTATAAGCATATCTGTACATCAATAATATGTGTGTAATACATATGTGCATATATGTATTGTATATGCATTTATATTATTGAGAGGAGTAATTAATGAGGATATGAACATTCAGATTTTTGTGTTTTGCTTTATGGCCATGCTGTGCAACAGAAAGTACAAAGAGCTTTATCTAAAATCCTGCCATGACTGTGACAGAACTGGGAATAGGTCCTGGGCAGTCCAGTGCTCTAGTGGCTAGATCATGGCCTTCAAAGCATCCTTCCCACTGAATCTAAAGCAAGAAGCTGGTCAAGATTATGAATTAAATTTGCTAGCCCATATCTTAATAGTTATATACCTGCAAAAAAGCTGTACCTTTCACATACTTTCAAATGGAAAAAAAAAATTGTTGATATTGATTGTCTCCTCAAGATCCAACTGAATTGTGGCACTGCTATTTTGTGTTAGAGTAATACATTACAGGCTAGATGAAAGCTTAGATGCAATATGGTACGTGTATTAGAAGTCTCAAATACGTTAAAGAGCATGGGGATGATATGTTTTGGAATGGTATTTTCAACTTGTGATTGGAAAGATAGTTTTCTTTTAGACATCTAGTGATGTCACTTTTTCGACATGGATTCTGCATATGTAGTTGGGCAATGGGTGTGTGTCAATGAAAAATGGAGTAGGGAGGGAAGGAACATCTGTAGGATGTTTTCTATTTATGCATGTTCCACATTGTGAAAAAATATGGATGCTGCAATAGTCATGTTTGTGCTAACTTTCCTAGTCTGTACCCATTATTAGACTGAATTCTTACAAGGGATCTATACCATATGTCACACATACGTGAATGTTTTCCATGATGCAAATGAATTACAAATAGTTACAGATCTGTATAAAAAGAGCTCTGAACTTCCAAGAAACTTCTTCTTTCTATCAGCAACTTAGGAGTTGCACATGATCTTTCTGAGTGGCCTTGTCTTTTATTTTGCCTCTGGCTTTGCACATTTTTCCAGTCTTCATATGGTTTTCATCCTCCTGATGCTGCGCATGAGCCAAGGACTTGTCGGTCTGCTAGGCTGGTAGATGGGCATTTCTGATGGAATGGTGAAATTCTTCAAGCCGCAGGGCCCAATCCTGTTTTGTCAGAAAGAAAAATTCCCCTATGTTTAACTAGAACAGGAGATCACACAGTGGCTTGTAACTTTAGATAATAAATACCTCATGGCTTTATTATGGGACAGAAGTGATTGGAAGTCATCTCTCTAGTAATCTACTTAGTCTTCTTATGACTTGTTACTACAAATTCCTTGACATCAGCCAGATAAAAGATGATATACAAAATCTATGCAATATTTGAATTTCAGTGGCGTTCTTAATAATTTACTTTGTAAATAAGTGTTGTTATTTGGATAAAATCTCATGCAAACAAAAGGTTTAGAATTGGTTAATCCTGAGTGGAGGATACCCTCTTTGAAAGAAAACAGGAATCGCTGGTGTCAGCTGCTCCTGACTGTGCGAAGTCAGTTTTCTTAGTCATACTGAAAAGAAAACACAGAGTAGATGTACCTTGATTGTGTGGGAATTTTTCTGTTTGCATTTATTTTTCCAGTCTTCCTATATGAAGACTAAAGAGTCTCTGTTGTGATGGAAACAGTGTGGGCATTTAGCTATTTCACATAACCTATCTTGGCGGGTCAGACCCAAGGGTCCACATAGCTCAGCACTGGCTGGTATCGGGCTGTGCATATCTTAAGCCAGTAGTGTGGTGCAAGTGGAGTAGATGGCCAGGAGCGGTTGCTTCTGGGGAGTTTACACTGCATTAAATGCATTTTGAAAGTTTTACTTTGGACAGAAGTTAATGTCCTCCTGTACACTGGACATACTACATGTTTTTCAAAGCAGCCTGAAGGAAAGGTATCTGAAAAATGTTTGCTTTCTGGCTTGCAAGCCCTTCTGGGGGCCACTCTAGGAGGTGCCATTTTGTCCCAGTGTCTGTCTCATGCGTTTGACTGTAGCTGTCATTGCCTCTGCCAGAGACACTAATAAAGAGATTTCACATGCAGAAACAAGTCTAATTTCTGTTCTACTTCTGTTCCGGGTTTCTTTTCTGTTCCTGCTTTTTTATATATGCTACCATTGCACCTACTGCCTGACGACTTCTCCTAACTTTTTTGCCACTGGCAAAAATGCTGTGTCCTCCTGCAGCTGTGGCAGCTACTGTGTGAGCACACCCCAGATGAGCTGACTCTCGCCTGCTTCATCTCTGCTTTTGTCTGAGGAGGAAGACATGGACTGTGCTTTACGTTCTTGAGTTTTCACTCTTTTGTGTGCTCTGCCCTACATCCACCAGAGGGTACTATGGGTGTGGGACACAAGGTTGGACTGGTAGGGCTAGTGTTGCCTCTCTGCCCTGAGGATGGTGTGGTGAGTCAGAACTTGCTGTTGTTACAAGCTACTACCATGACTTTGCCATCACTGGGTGAAATTTTGGGAGTACAAACCTGCTCTTACAGGTATGGCTGTCACCCTATGGAGTCCCTTGATTTCAGTACCTATTGGTCAGTGGCTAACCAGTTTGGGGAGAGAGGGCAAATTTGTGGTGGACAAAGTCATGATCAAGGTCTGCAATGCTATCTTCCAAATGCTGTTCCAAACACGGCCCTTGCAGAGAGGCACAGCAGAGCTGAGTGTCTAGAACTGAGGAGATTCACTCTTCTCCTGGTGGCATTTGACCATTTATCCCTTTCAGGTGGGCATAGTTACTTTTTCTCTTCCCTGACTCTCAATGCCCGTTTTGACTTTTTCTTCCTGTTGTCAAATGCCTTTGGCTATTGGTTCAATGACCCTCAGGACACATAACAGACTTAGGACTGAGTTGTTTGCTAAGGAAAAGCATAGCTGAAAAGTAGTGGCAGCACACCATGCAGGAAAAGGGAGGGGTGAGGGTGAATCTTGTGCCCCGCTCTTCTGAGAAGTGACAAAGGAGAGAGAACTGACAAAGAGGAAGAGTGATGAAGTCTGTCCTTCTGCTCCACTGGCTTGGAGAGGAGAGACTTTTAAGGACAAGGAAGGGGGGTAGTGCAGGCTGATTAAGTTCTGCAGTATGGAGATCAGCTCTCCCCTATTCTCAACAAGGAAACATGCGTCTCTCCCTGGGAAGCATCTGTTCTTCCCTGCTTTCCTTTTAGCTTGCAGAGGAAATGGCCTGCCAGTCCTGTTCCTAGGCTTTTGGCTGAAGCACCCTGCTCAGAGCAGGACCGTACCCTGTCAGCTGCCTGATAGGCTGTCAACACTCTGCTGACATGTCAGCTCGTATGAAGCTCCAAAGGGTCTTCATAGCCAGAATCCTTCAATCCTAGAAACTGCCTCCACACTCTTTCCCACAAAAAATGCAGCAATCAGGATGTCTGTCAGCCTTGTGATGATCTGTAACATCACTAGCCCAGGCTCCCTGCCATAGCTTTCCTGCTGTTGCACCCCAGAAAATGTGGGCACTTTAGGCTTCTCCGCTGAAAAAGCGAAGTGAAAGGTACAGCTGCAGCTGAACAGCAATGGATCAACAAAAGAGTTCAAGCAACACCTTTGCCAGCTTTTTTCTCAGAGAACACCAACATGACCCAAAAGTCAAAAGCAAAGGAGGGAAAGTGGGGTATGTAACTTCTGCAGCAGGGACAAAGATAGGGAAAAAGGGTGATGGGGTGCTGATAATTGCCTATGCCAGAAACATTCCCCAGTGGACCAGCATGTCCAGAGGATTAAATGAAGGAAAAACTAAACACTAGAGCCCAGCTTGGGCATCTGGCACTGCACCTACAGTCATGGGGAGAACACGAGAGGTATGCACCCTGTCTGCAGGCTGCATGCTGAAATAGGGAATAAGAGCAAGTCTGTACCCACCATCCTTCCAGTGAACACCACCACCTCCCCCCCCAAATACAATGTGACTCATCCATGGTGTGGGTTACACAGATAGCTGAGAGAAGTTCCAGGAGCAGGACCATGTTGCTGCTGCTGGGTATGTGACCAGGTTGACTTTTCACGAGTGCAGAAGGGAAGGGAAGGACACTGTCCTGACAGCCTCTGCCACCTATTGCTATGTCTTCCAGAGAGGTAGAACCACCCTGACCTTGACCCGTGCTGTTGTAGGTCATGGGCCTGGAGACCCCAAACACTGTGTGTAGTGCCATTGTTTTGATGTTGGCCACTGTGTTCCCTGGCGTTTGGACAGGGAAGGGGCTTCACAGCAGCATCTCTCTGTGTCCGGAAGTCTAAGAGGACTGTGTTAGTGTGACACTTCATACATGCTCTGCGCACTTTGTTGCCAGGATGGATGTGGGCATTCATGCACAGTGGGAAGAGGAGACAAGGTCTTCAGAAAGGAGAGTGCATCAAGCGAAAGTAGAGCAGGTAAAATAGGGAAAGAATATCAAGGGACAGGAGGAGCTGAAGACACAAACTGAAGAACCTTGAGGGTGATGGGTAGTAGTAAAAATGGAGGGACAGATATCATTTCACTTGTTAAATAAGAAGAGAAGACTCATTGCATGAGTTTTGGGAGCTTTCCATTGCTGGAGAGATGCCTTTTTATTGTGTTGATATCAGTGAAGCCCAGCAGGGACTGTGGCTGTCATTCTGAGGAGATTTGCTATTGATTTCTGCCTGAACAAAACCCATAGTGTTGTGCATGGGATGGCACATGGTTTTGTACCGAAGAAGACAACTTACATTTCTGGGTTCAGATCCCCTTTGGGTCTTTCATGACAACTTGTTTTGTTTTTCGAATCTGAAAGTGACATGAAAAGCATCCCCTAAGTTTGTTAGATTTATTTCATTACTGTACAAGGAAAGGTAACTTTAAACCTTAAAATGCTGTCATTTCCAGGAAAGATCAACATTCAATTTAAATTTTGTTTGAAGAATAACCAGAGAGCATTTAGGTAGTTTGAATCTATCATGTCTATTGTGCACGGAAACTGCAGGATTTCTCATTTTCTTTGCCCAGTTCTGTAAATAGATAGAATTGTTGCTTTAGCAACAAGCATAATTGTGACTGAAATTTAAATTAAGGTTATGAATATTGTAGTCAGCAAAATAATGTAGTTGCAAACCTTAATGATTGTGTCTCAAGTGTTAACTGTTCTTCAGGTCAGTTGTCTTACGGTATTTGCATTGGTTTTGTGTGTGAATGCCTGAACTGCATTTTCTTTACCTTGATTTCTTATAGAGGCGGGCATCGATCCTATGTCTGTGGTAGTGCATCATCTACATGAGACCTTTGTTTCTGTTTTGTTTTTCAGTGCCTGTGTGTATGTGCACAGATGACA
This sequence comes from Burhinus oedicnemus, assembly GCA_008921705.1. Classification (NCBI taxonomy): domain Eukaryota; kingdom Metazoa; phylum Chordata; class Aves; order Charadriiformes; family Burhinidae; genus Burhinus; species Burhinus oedicnemus. The sequence continues at coordinate 2,014,581 of VFFE01007094.1, forward strand.
GGCGCCCTAATAAGTGTTCTGTCTGTACAAGATATAAATGTACTGCCAAGCAAACATCTCAAATTGGGACTGGTATAATGGACCTTTTTGCGTTAGGTCTCAGTTTAATGCTGCGTTCCAGGTGCTTCTGACACCTGCTGTTTGGTTATTGGCCAGTCTGCAGCAATTTCAGAACTCCTCAATGTAATATCTTGGTGAAATACTGTTTGAACATTATTGTTTTACAGCCATAACATATTACAAAGCTGATAAAGATTGATCCGGGCCTCCAGATTGTGGCCTTCTCTTTAAGTAATGAAGCAGTCTGGAAAAACATTCATGGCTCCTGTGGAGGACAGTAACTTATTAGCATTTGCTGAGCACTGTGCTAGTCGTCCTTCCAGTTTCCAAGCTAGCTCCTTTGGCACTCATTCAGGTATCTTGGCTAAACCCTAGCATGTGTTGTATATTTTTGCCCTGTATCTTAACCACTGAACAAAGGTCTCAGTGACTTGGTTTCATCTTATGGCAGTCATACAAATATGTGATAATACTGGACTTAAGAGGAGTCCAGGTAACATAATTGCTGCATGAAGTTGCAACTTCCTTTCTGTGATGTAACTTGCATACCCAGCAAACTCTTGGTTTGTGTGCAGTCATGCTTTTGCAAATGATTTGACGCTTGTGACACGCTGTGATAAACTTTAGATCAGCAGCAGTGTCAGGGGGTTTCCCAGGTATGAGGTAGCATATGAGAAATTTCAGAGTCGGATGCTTACTGAGCTGCTGTAGCTAACAACAGCTGTGTAGTACAGCTCTTACTGGTAAATGGTAACCCGTGCATTGTGATAAGGTCTTGTACAGGAAATGCAAGTTTAAGACTTTCCAGCCAATTGGTTTTTGCAAACCCTGCTTATTTTATAGAAATGGAGCTCTGTTTATTTGAAATTATAAAGAACTCTCAGCTTCCTTCCTTTCCTTCTCCCCCCAAATAATCATCCTCTCAACTTGAGACTTGCAGTGATTAGCTACAGATTCTTCTTGAAAGAAACAGTCCTTTCAAGGGGAAGAGAATCTCATTAAGCCTTTGCTGTGAGCTGCAGCTCTTGATCAACACACGAAAGACAAGCTTGACAGTCATCAGGTGAGTTAAGAACTGCAAAAATATTACCTGTCTCTGTTAAACAGTCATCAGTTGAAAGAGTTCATCTCAGTCTGAGAATACAGAGGCTTTTGCATACTATGTGGCACATAAAAAATTAAAGACATCAAGGATGTGAGAAGTCCTAAACATGCCATGTGTTTCCAAATGAATTGACAAAAGGCCTTAAATCTGAAAGAGAATGAGGTATGAGGTTTACAAATAAAATAGATGGAATTTTGAGAAAGTTAGAGGTAAGCCAAGACATGTTACTGGTGAAATATAAATAAACAGGCTACTGCTGTAGTTCCTCGATTGCTAAGCCCTCTATTGGTGTTCTTTTATTTGAACAATTGTTTCCTGAATTTCTTAATAACAACTGATATAAGAATTGACAAATAGTGCTAAATTGCATGGGTTAATTCACTAGTAATTATTGTACAGATTATTAGTAAGCAAAAAAAATTAGCATCTACTTTTATCTCAAATCACAAAACAAAAGAACGAAAAGAGAGTGACAGAATAAATGGTCTTTTGTTAAGTTATTGTCTCGTAAAGTTTGGAACTGTGTCAGAATCGCTTTTTTGTTTTGGTTTGGTTTTGTTGTTTGTTTACTTAGGAATGCTCAGCTCAGATGCAGCATCTGTCTTTCTCTGCAGTCCTTCTACCCGATTTTTCCAGCTGGGTTGAATGCCTTGATGAAGCCTTTCAAATGATCAAATAGATAAAATTGTACATATTCTGTGAGATTATTTTCATTGTTCTTCACCACATGTTCACTGAATAAAATACTTTATAATTGTAAGACACTGTTTTCAAGCTGCACTCTTGCACTACTTGTTGGCTTTGTTGTTTGTTTAGTTTCTTTATTATAGTAAATTTTGGGGAAAAATTGGTCTGCTCATCAACAGATACTTCCAGGGAACCCTTCCAGAACCATTGGTGAAAACTCAGACTAGTTTATCAGTGATATTATTAGCCAGTAGCAGATTCGGTCCTTCTTGACCTAAAAGGACTTAGAATTGATGCTCTGTTTTGCAGAATACACTTGGGAATGGAGAGAAGCAAAAGTGTCTTGAATGTGGGCTGTCATATGCTTAGAAGTTAGAGCCACGTGAGGCTGCTTGTGACCTCTCTCTGGGTTGTGTTATTAGGAACAGTGAGAAAACAGTATTAGCCAAGGCATAGAGGCACTGTGCTTTGCACGCTTTCACAGGTTTGCTCCTGAGGTATTGCCTGGGCTAGCAGTGGCTGGCAAGAATAATAGTGAACAGTTCTGTTGTTGTATGGTGGCTGTGAATATGCATCATCGTAACACCACTGTGCCACCTATAAAGTTTATTTTCTATTGTAAAGGGAACTGAGAATTTGACCTGTTTATTTGCTTCAGTATTTTATTATTTAATCAGTAAGACTGTGCATTTATGAAACTAATTTTTTGATGTCACTAACCTGAAAGGGATCCTACCTAGGGGGTAAGGAAAGTCTTAGATCTTAAGATTGTCTGCATAATGCTTTTTAATTACCATGTTCATACCATGAAAGAATTCTGTCCCTGTTGAACAGGACATGTGTTATATCTTCATTGCATATACTTACTACTTTGGGATTAGATTATAATAACTTCATTAACTCATTCTTTGGCAGCTTTGAAGGTAAGGTGTCTCTGCCTCTTGCCTTTTTATTTCCAAGAAATGTTTTATATGCACTTTTTCTGACAGAGCTATGCTGAGAAATAAAGATAAAATGGTGCCTTCTCATAAACATTTGGAGAAATACTCTGCTACTCTTTGCAAACAAAATTGCAACAACCACCATTTTATTGCAAAATAAAAATAAAAATAAATGATAGTTTAGCTTTGGTTGTTCCATTCTAATGATGCTTGAATTTGTGACCATTTTCCTGTGACCCATATTAAACAATAGATTTGCATGCTATCAGTATTACTGTGTGGGAATTCTTCACTTCAAAACAGAAACTGGCCACTTTTTTCTGAAACAAGGGAGTAGGAGTTCAAATTCTGGAGAGTGACAGGAAAATTTGCTCTAAGCAAAAAAAAGCAGGGTTTTTTGCCAAGAAAAACTTTTTTTCTTTAGTAAATCCATCACCCATGCTGTAGCAAACTTGCTTAAAAAAAACAAAACAGTACTTTTGGGAAGTGCTTTGTTAACTTTTAACAGCATTTTCCACTACTCTTTGGCTTTCTATCAAGCATTCTTGCCAAGTTGATGTGGTGTGTTTGGCAGTGACATACTTCTTTTAGGTACCAGTGGTGAACTATTGCTTGCTAGTCGTTTTCAGTATTCTGTGAAAGCCTTATTGCTGTCAAATACACCGTTAGAGGTGTTACAAAAGGCAATATCCTATAATACCTTTTGTAGGATTTTCTTTTTAGGTCCTTATTTTGGAAGGATTTTTTTTTTTTTTCCAGAGGGTTTGGAGGTGGTAGTGCGATGGGTTTTTCTGTTTTGTTTCTGAACCGGTTTCCTAGGGAAACGAGAGTTAAAAAAGGCTTACAGTCTGTCTGTCTCATTCCTCCAAATAATTATAACTGCACAATTTCAAACCAATTTGCTAGAAATTTTTAAAGACAAATAGGCTTCTCCTAATTTTGTGGAAGCTGGCAGCTGTGTAAAGGACAGAAACTTGTATTGATCAGGGAAAGGTGAGGACAACCAAGCCGTGCACGCTCTCCTTGGTGACAGCTCGCTGGCCAACGAGCCAGTGTATCGCTCCAACATAACCACAGAATCTCTGTTTCTCATCAGTTTGAGGAATCCAAGGGGTGGGAAGAAAAGAGAAGAAGGGAAATCTGTGGCTGTGGCAGCAAAGAGGTTGGAGAAAAGAGCCTCATCAGTGGTGATGGCTCTTCATTAGCTATGCTAATGGAAAAAACTTGAGTAGGAATTTGTATAATAGCACTATATATAGTGATACAGATAGCAAAAAGTCAGCAAAAAGTGTTTTATCTAGGACTGATTTTAATCAGCTCTTTAACCCCCTTTGTATACCAATAGAGTCAGCAAAGCCAGTAACGTATTGACTGTAAAGTAGGTCCTCTTTGGTATAGCTGTAGCTCTGCCTTACCTCATTTCAAAAGGGCACAATTGCCTAATTTGCTGCAAAGTAAGTGACCCATTTGGTGATTCTAGCTTTGTATCTTCCAGAAGTAGTTTTAGTTTATGTGGTCATTCTAAAAATCATAGATGGGGTAGTACATGGCTCTTCCACATGCCAGATGAATCAGGAACCGTTGGAGAAATTGCTTCATAGGGATTACTGCCACCCTATATTTTCATACATTCCCATGCAAATCTTTGCACGTAAAGTATGTCATCAGAGAGAGGGATTCCTGTGATAGTTTTAAACAGTGAGGATTTGGATCACAAGATCTTCCTCTTCAGGCCTGTTTTTCTGCAAATACCAGAAACGCTTTAGTTCCAACTGGATTGCTCCCTTCAATGCTATGGGGTAGCTGAGATCTCCCAGTACACCTCAACGGTGGCGCTGAGAGCAAGTTTTATGAGGGTGATACAAAGTCTGCTGTGAGAGTAAAATGTAAATCTTGCTTGTGTACAGACACAGACCATTTACATGAAATTCACATACTCTCTAACAGAGGTATTCTTACAGTTTGCAGTGATGGGAATATATTCCTGTTATCAATACGGCTGAACAAAAAGTAGAAGTGTGGGGCAGGAGAGCTGAGAGGAATGGTAAATACTTTGTAAAATGTTTTGCATTTAGTTTTTCATTGCAGTTCCCCAAGCAGGCCTAACGATTGGAAATGAAGACAGATCTAAGTTACGTTTTATTCCTTTTTAGAATTCAAAATTTTCCTGGAAAGTTTGATAGAGTTAGGTGGATCAGTTTTGTTTCTGTTTATAATCTAACAGCTATTGTGTGTTCTGGGTCTTGTATAGGTGCCCATGGAAGTGTTTGTCTTAGAATCACTACAGGGTAATGTGTTTAAAAAAAATCCAAATGCATTATATCTCCCTTTCCTCTGAATTTAGTTTGCCTGCCCATGAATATCTCCTGTTTATATTGAATTTCATCATGTAACATTCTCTTACCCAACTTTCGTTTTCAAGCATAACCAAACCTGGGGCCAATGTCTAATTGAGAATATATCTTCAAGTAACACTGCTTGCTTAGTTATACAATGTATGCTACATTTTTGGCTGCTTTAATATTTATTTAGTTTTGCCAGTAAAGCTGAAAACAATTTAACAGACGTTTATGAAAAATTGCAAGATTTCCCAAATAGGGGAATTTGATTTAAAGGAGCACCAAAAGAACACTGAGAAGTTACACTTCATGTTACCTTCCAAATGAAAAACACGCATAATTTGGAAATGTTTTCTCTTTATCTAAAAGATAAAATATTTTGAGCCAGGAAAAAGAAAAAAAGATGAAAGTCACTATGATATTGTACTTATTCTGATTTAAAATATTAAGTGCTTAGTATGTACCACTGCCTTTTGAAAAAAAGAATGTTATTGGTTGATGCAGTCAAGAAATGGGAACATCTGAAATAGGGTAATATATAGATTTAGTGACAGGATTGGAAAAAATCCATTTCTAGCTTTTAAAAAAATCAAACAAACTTGGCACACGGTATCATCCTAAATAAGATTTTACAAGAAAGACTGAAAACACCTATTACAACAGAAGGGGAAAATGCATGTGAAACACTGGAGATTTGAACTGAAAAGAAACAGAAACCAGCAGGTGACATTTGAATAAAGCATATATAAAGCTATCTGTCCTTTTCTGTATATATAATGCAAAGTGTTATGTATAAAATATATATAGGCATGACCTGCCAAGAGGATTTTGGTTTCCCTGGAGACTATCAGTTCTCTGTTGCACAGGTCGGCTTGGGGAATAAGAGCTATCTTGATAAATCCAAACCTTTCTTCCTGAGGTTACTGGGTATGTCAGTGTATTTAGATCTTTGTGTTGAAGGCTGAATTTATAAAATGCAAACTTTTAAATGTTCTAATTTCCAGTTACTTCTCCTGACACGTAGTTATGATATGCAGCAATTATCTTGTAAATTGGGGGGAAAAAACCCTTTTATTGTAATAACTTGATGGCAGTTTTATCTTCTTGTTTGTCCGAGTTGTGCCAAGTCTTGATTTTAGTCACAATTCTCAGCATATCATGAAAAATGTACATCAGCTCATAATGTATGAATTCAGCCACAGTTACTACTGTTGACTTCTTTCTGCTCCCTTTTCCTTAAATGTTTTGAAATCCTCTTGTCCATTTTCAGTTTGGAAACTAGGCTTCAATCAGATTTATAGTTATTAACTATCTTGTGAGTATGGAAAAAAAATCCCTAATATAATACATGCAACCTACTTTGTTCATCTGTGCTTCATTTAAGAATAAACGCAGTAATCTCAAGTTCATTGTTCTCAGTTGATTTGGATGAAAATTAAAAAAAAACAAAGCAACAACAAAACCACAAGAAAACAAGAAGAACAAGAAACAGGGTTAGTAAATGAAGAGTATGAGGTGGTTCCAGCTGGAGACCCCCCTCTTCCTGTCCCAGTACCCATACGGTACCAAAGCATGGAAGGGTCACGAGGTGTCTCGGGGTGAAATGAAGGCTGAATAGATTGGGATTTAAAATCCCTATTTTCACAATTTCTGTGGAAGTCCAGTGGAGTCTGTGGATGGTGCAAACCCCTTGCAACATTGGGGGTTGGACTAGATGATCTTTAAAGGTCCCTTCCAACCCAAAACGTTCTGTGATTCTGTGGAATATGTAGATTGATATATGAACCTTTCTGCTTTTTAACTCCTTGAAAAGTCAGCACATGCAGCATTTTATTGACAATAAGATATAGTGACTTGGAAAGCTTAGAAATGCTACAAATTCCATTTCAGAGATTTTCTTATCTAGCAAAATATACCATAAAATGAATAAATTCTGCATAATTTGGAACTTATTAAAGTAGGCAATTCTTTGTACTCTCTTGAGGATATTATCTCTTTTTTACAGTTCTTTTACTGCAGTCCAAGTTTGCTTATTGTAAAATTTGCAAAGAATCCAGTGTTACTTCGTTATATCCTGCAGTTCTAAAATCTGAAATGAAAATTTGCCAGAAATATGGAAAGAGCATCAAAGTGAAGCATAAAACAGAGAGGAGGAGAGGAAAAGGAAAAGGGGAGGGTTATGCCAGCAAGAAAAGACATATATGTATTAAAAAGTGTGGGAGGGAGAGAATGAGAAGATTTTGTAGGCTGCAGGGTTAGCCGTGAAACTTGCTAGCATTCACTAGTATTGCTGCTAAGAAAAATGGTGAGCACATTAGCTAGAGAGAGGTATGAAACAAAAAAGAAGCATCAGCCCTCCAAATTTTGTGATGACAGCAGCTTCTAAGATATCAGAAGATTGCTTCAGTACATTTTACTTATTTTCTCCTTGGGTAGCTCCTCCTTCCCTCCTTCTGCAAGTATTTGATTACTGGCTACTTGCTATGAGAGGACATAACTTGCTGCACCAATGGTGGAAGTGACAGGGAAGTCCTATTTCACTATTTCTTAAACTGTTACAATGAACGGCATTCAGTGTTTGACTTTGGCAGCTAAAGTATTGCCATCAGGAGATTAACTTGGTGTCTGAAGGCTTTGGGGCAGGGAACCAGTACTTTTTTGGGGGTTGGAAATAGATGTGAATTAACCTGCTGGCCCTTCCTGTAGTTCAGAATTAACCCTTTCTCTCCTCTGTAATTCAGTGTAATACTTGCCTTTTGGAGCTTATGCAGATAACAAGTCTGTATAAATAAAATACTGCAACTTTGAACACTTTCTCCTTTTGGTTAGACATAATTGGAGTTTTCTTGGATTTGTGAAATGTAAATTATCTGTCTTTGTTGTCTCTGTGTTTGGTCTGCATCAATTTAGGAAGTAGAACCAAGCAGGAGGGAGGGACAAATAAAAAAATACGATTTCAGAGAGCTGCTCAAGTACAGAAGGGGTAGGATTTGGTTCTTTTTTCTGTGCACAGTTTAAATGAGAAGCCCCTCCCCTTTTTAATCTTCTTTCTTTTTGCTTTTTGCACAGTCATTAACCCTTCTTGTGTCTAGTAGGTAGTCTTAATTTTGCCCATTTTGTATAATTCTGCCCACAAGCTAATATATGTAAGCTGTGAATCATGTGAGAAGTTCTTGTCAATTTATTCAGGTAACCAAAATTCTGTTTAGTGCTTGTTTTTTCACTTAGTGGAGGTGATAGCTTGGGTATTTCCTTTTTTTCTGAAACACCAAAAATGAAACTATCTCCTATATAATCACATCATGTTTGTGGCAAATGTACCCAGTTCTTAAGATATTTATCTTATGCTTGCAAGATACAGAGATGAAACTTGACTGGACAACAAACAAGATAACTCAAAGATGCAATGTAATTAGACAACACAAAGTTGTCTAATCTCATTGCATCTGTGAGTTATCTTAGCACTTTCTCAATTTGACTAATGCACATATCTACTGTTTCCTAAAGGAAAGAAAAGGATGTTGGTGTATGTCTGTGTACGTATACATATAGGCACAAATATATGCATGCATACCTATATATACACATATACATACATACTTTCAAAGGGTATATATGCAGTTTCACAGTCTTTCTGTGGTTTTTGCCCTTTCTACCTTCTTAAGATACAGTGCTTTGCTTTTGAATGTTTTTAAGTTCCATTATTACATTTTCACTAAAAGTAAACACTAGGAGCTTATTGAACAGTCATCCTTCATTTAAAGTCCTGAATTCTCTTGCATATTCAGACTTATTTTTTTTTATGAGGGCATTTATTGTACTTGGCTTGAAGAGTGAAAGAAAAACCACTGAGAATGTCATTTACCATCTCCAAACAAGCAACATGCTATGTTAACATCCAGTGTCTTGCTTCTATCAACAGCCTGAACAGTAATGCACCCAGACTGTCTGTCTTGTCTTCGAAATTAAGGAACCTCTATATATACACCCTATGGAAGCTCAAGCTCTATTTGAAAGAAAAAGACACTGTAGTACAGCTTGTATAGTTGTTACTCCAAAAGACTGAGCTTTTAACTCCTGAAATTCTAGCATTAGTGTGTTTCAGGTAATTAAAGCTGTGTGATAGTGTCAGAAGCAGCATATATTTTCTGCTAGCTTAGTCATACTGCTTTAGCATTTGTTTGGTAGGTTTTAGTTCAGAAACAGTTATTTGGAATTCACAAAACTCCCCAGAAATCTGTTTGCTGCTTTGTGTTCTTTAAATTACATTATTAGTGGGTTTGCCTTTATTTTCATTGGAGGTACTCTGATTCTCTGATAGGTTTTTGTTGTTGTCATTGACAAGAAACTATTTGGGAGTTGAATGAGGAAAGAATAGTTACAATTAAGTGAGAGTAACATGACTGCATTGTTTTGCCATGCAAACAGTTTGTGCTGCGTAAAAGAGAGTTTCTTAGTGTTTGTAACAAAGAATGAAAATTTGCAATAGATGCCTTAATATTTTTTTGTTTGAGATTGACACTGATTGGAAATAATTCTGTTTTCCCAGGATCAGTCAATAAATGTTTTGATAATATTCAAGTAACAGTTTGCTTTCCGTTCTCCAGAGTAATGAACTGGCCTTACCAAGCCTTAATAGTTGGAAAGGATGATGATTTGGATTCTTTCAGGTATTCCAAACCAACTGCTAAATAAGTCAGTGAAAAATACCTTAAAAACTTTATAGTACAGAGAGGGGATCTTTTCCAGTCTGTGCTGCATTATTAGACAAAAGCCAACACTTCACAATAGATTTTTACCCTGCACCTTCCTCCTCTGGTGTTCACCTGCCTCTCTGCAAGGAACTGCGGTACCATTCAGCCCTCAGGGCCTGCACAGATAAACCCGATGACTTTGGCAAACCAAAAAGAAACCTGACAGGATGGTCCTTCATTTAGCAGTCAGCATTCAGGTTGCAGGAACTAGCTGCTTGGAGCGGCACTGGTTTGTTTGTGTATCCTAATTGTTGTGAGCATGCGCCTTCTGTCACTGCAATCGTACCTTCCAACAAGAAATCACAGTTCCAGTAATACAGGTAATTCCAAAATTTCAAGTGGAGTGAAAATGCACATAACTGCTGAAAAAATGTTGCTTGTTTAATCACTTTGATAATGTAAAACAATAATGCATTACTTTTATTTAAACTTCTGAACATTATCCAAATGAAAAACTTTGCTGCATTTGACATGTTCCTATGAAATGTTTTAATGCAGGTGAAACTGCATCTTCTGACAGTAGACTTTCTAGTTAAATTTTTTTGACCGACCCTAATGCAGAGACAATGTTTTACTCTACTAGAACTTAGTCTGGTGTAGATTTGATTTCTTTAAATTAAATTAAAGTTGCTGGAAAGGAATTAATATTAAATTAAGAAACAGCAATCCTCATACTAAATAGAGGAAGTGTGCTTGCTTTGATATTCTACAAAACGATTGGGGCTGTTATAAACAATCATAAATATGCTCGGTAAGTACCCTGTGTGAAAGCATGGGAAATTTTGTGGACTCGGGCCAGATTTATGCATTTGCTCACACAAGTGCTCGGTGATATACTCTCTTCCCACATTATTCTCTCCATTCATTGTTGCTATTTAGTTTCCTGCCAGCAGATGTGCAATTACGACCACCTTGGTGGGATGCGTGAGGCACAACAGAGTGAGCTAATGCTGTTTGCCATGAGGCGGTCACTAAAGGCAGGAGGTAAATAGCTAGATCTATTATAAAGCCCTGCAGGATGTCAGTGGATGGTGTTGGGGTAATGGCTGTTATTACCATATGACCATAATTTTGCTTATACCTTGTTTTCTTCTTACATGCTCATTGCTAGACCTGTTAAGGACCGTAGATGCTAACACCTGGCCACTATTCACGTTCTTTCAGGTAGTCTCCTACGTGCTCTGCAGAGTGCAGGAGCTGCTTTAGAAGGACAGCAGCAAAAAAATTCATGCTGGCTAGAGAGCTGAGTGGAAGCAGCAAGGAGTGACTAAGTGTATAGTGTGCCTGAATGTTTGTTCCTTTCTAGCTCACAGGCACAACCCTGCTCTGTGGCAACTACCTGCCTTTGAGCCCACAGTGAGGAGAGGGAGAGCTGCACTGTGGTTGCCCTTCCAGCCCTTCTGTTAGCCGGCTTCCTCTTCTGAGGGCTCCATAAGCCCTGAGCTCTCCTGGGGAGGAGACGTGAGGACACTGTGAGGGTGGTAAGACACTGGAACAGGTTGCCTGGAGAAGTTGTGGAGGCCCCATCCCTGGAAGAGTTTCAGGCCAGGTTGAATGGGGCTTTGAGCAACCTGGTCTAGTGGGAGGTGTCCCTGGCTGTGGCAGGGGGGTTGGAACTTGATGATCTTTAAGATCCCTTCCAACTCTAACCATTCTATGATTCTATGACATTGCCCTTCTCATAAGTCACCTGGAGGAGCTGTAGCTTTGCAGAAGGGCCTGCAAGGTTTGCAGTGCTGGAAGGAGGAGGTACGAGGAGGAGCACGAGCGGCTCCATAGCTTGCTGACTCTGGGTGCCTCGAATGGGAATGGCTCACAGGAATGACCATGGGCTTGAAAACAGCCTCATCCTGTGCTTTGAAAAAGAAAACAGTTACGACTGTATTTCTTGAAGGGTCTGAGCCTGCTGATGTGTGTTAAGCCTGATCAAATAGGAGTATTGTGCTTGCAGCTGCCAGGGAGCTGATTTGCTGCATCGCTTAACAGTCTCAGTCCGGTGGGTTTGCCGGTCTTCCTTTTTTTGTTTCAGACCCCATTAAGCACTACATTTTAGGCATGTATTGGTACAAAGTGCTTTCTTCTGTACCCGGTATAGACAGAGTATGTGTATGATCTATGTACACACCAGTTTGATCTTTGGTTGTTTTAATACAAAGGAAAAAAGCTTACTTAACGTTTCATAATAAATTGAGGAACATTACTTTGAAAATGCAGATGAACGTGAAAACTTTAAGAGGAAACAGAATCTAGCTAAAAGGAGTCCAGTATTTTTGTGGAACCTTTTCATGTGTAATGTGAACTGTCATTAAGGGCTCCATCAGGAGGGAAAGCAGAGCTCCTTGACACAGGAGGAACCAGTTCTCCTCAATACCTGTCTCCCCAACCATACTTCTCAGCTTGCTCTCAGTCCCTCAGGATCCCCGTGGCAGACTGCACCACCTTCCTCTTTTTGCCATAAATTGCTTTTTGGAGCTGCAGAGATGACTCCTTTCAAATATACATGACTCAACCTGTAGATTTTTATGTCAACTCAATCCTTTTATTGATTTTTCTGTGGCAAGATGGGGACAGTGAGTGTTTGGTCAGGTTTTTCCATTAGCAGCAAAGAATGCACAAGTCCCTAGACCCAGGAAAGTAATCTTATGGATATCAGTTGTGTAACACAAACTTTCTTTTTGAAGGATTTCTAAGCCGTAGTTTTCTGTATGTATCCGAGCATTTCTGGAAGTGTTTTCAGCTTCAATTATCAGTCAAGCAACAAACTAATTTGCCTGGTAATCAGTTCCAAAAGCAGCCAGCACTTCTATTTCCACTTTCAGCCTTAGCAAAATTGAAAAACACAGCATCTGTCGTTTACAAGTTTCTTACACACTGGTCTAGTTGTAGACAGAATAAACAAAGGAATCTTTTGAGGTCAGGTTGTGAAGTGCAACAATAAATAAGGAAACACGGTGCAGAATATACAACTTGGAGCTAACTGCATTTCAAGAGCAACATGGAGGCTGCTAAAAGAATTCAGCTTTATCTTTTGGCAAAATAGAGGCTTATAATAAGTGCTAGAGTAATACAAGATTTTATTTGGTTTTTCATTTGTTCTTTTACCTTACACAAGTCCCTGTTGTACACAATTTTGATGTTCCTTTGTCTTTTGAAAGTGGCATGATTAGAATTCTCTTTAACAACTAACCAAAAGTTTTAAAGGATTTTATTGGAAGTTGTGTAAGGTTTTCTGAAAATGTTAACATTTTTCAAAGTACGGTAAGGAAAGGCGAGATCAACAACCAGTTTCATAAATGAGGCATTTTCAAGTAGATTGAAGCTACAGGTACGCAACTTAGAGGAATTAGCTGAAGAAATAATTGAAATCTTATCATTTAAGTTTGAAGACTGTTGAATGATGAATGCAACTCTCCAGGAAGGTGTGATGTCCTTTTTCAACCTACTTTTAAAGAGAACTGTATGATTGTTAGCCTAACTTAATGCCCACAATGGTACTGGAACAAATAACTTATAAAATATCCAGAGGATGATGAGTAGCAGGGATTTCTGGGGAGGAATTTGCATCACATGAACCAGTCTGTGTGAGAGTAACAAGAATGCACAGCACAGGTCTGTAGACCCAGGAAACTCATGTAGACCTTGTGGGTATCAGTTGTGTAACAGGAACTGTCTTTTCTTTTTGAAGGATCTGTAGTCCAAGGAGAAATTAGCAGTAGTTCCGCATCAAACTGAAAAGATCTATTGAGTGTAAGGCTTAAAATGGTTCTGTCCAGAGTCTGTTAAAACTCACCATTTTCATTAACTATCCCAGCAATAGACTGCTGAGTATCTTTACTGAGGTTTGCCAATCTGAGAAGTACTGTTCACACTTTGGAGGTCAGAATCCAGAATGACCCTTGAAAATTGAAAGGAAAAAAACCAAAAATTCACTCAGGGTAGGGACATTTGGCCACTGCTAGTTGTGTGGAAAAGAATTTAATTTTTTTCCCCAAATGATGTAAACTGATGTGGGGTGTATAATAAGCGTGAAGGAGCTTTTCCATTCTACAAAGCAGTGATGAGGCTTGTGCTGGATCACAGTGGTAAGGCTTAGGTACTATACTTGACAAAAGATGTGGACCAATTGAAGAGAATCAGGAGAAAACCATCAAAAATTATTTAGAAATCTAGAAGACACCAGGGGAACAGGAAACATTGAAAGGACTGAATTTATACAGTCTAAAGAAGGTAAGATTAAGGTGTGACGGGTATTAGGAGTTGTAAAATGCTGATGCAGAAAAGAAATATTCTAGTAAGGAAGTAGCAGCCTTGAATTTCAGAGAGGGAAATTTAGGCCAGGTGCTAGGAAAAGGTTTTGAATAGAGAAGTGCTGAAACATGACTTACGGGCCTTATGGAATCTCGATTACTCAAAGTTTTTAAAAATAGATGAGAAAAACTGTGAGAAGGAGCTAAACTAGAACTGATCCTGCCTCTAGGTAATAGGATGGACTAGCTGGATAATCCCTCCCAGCTCTGTTTTCTATTACCTTTCTTTTTTAATCATCAAGTGTACATCCCAAGGCTCCAATTACATGCATTTTCACACTTTCCCTCGTGTTTAGCTTTTAGAAGGAAGCATTCTCCCATGTTAATGACTAGACTTTCTACTAGTTTTACCAAGGCATCCTCAAAAGAATCCAGATACTATGTTCATATGCAAGACAAGCATCAGTTTTCATAGATGATTTTTAAAAATTGGAGCACTGTTAACAAAATTAACATTACTGAACAGTGTGTAGTCATTCCATTGTATTCAAGTAAAGGCCTCATTTAGAAAAGTATTCCAGCTTTGGTATTCTGTTAATGAATTAAACTATTTGCTGCGTAGTCTAAAATTTTTGGAGTCTCTGAGCCACAAGAGATGTTAGTAGTTCTAACATCTGGGTTTCTTTCCCCATTTTGATCCCCAGTAGGGTTCAGTAAGTAACAGTCGGTTTTATTATTTATTATGCATTATTCATTGGGCCATCTCTTTTTACGACTCTGAAGTGATTTGTATGCTGTTGTAGAAGGTAGAGCCCTATTGTCTGTCAACGTACATGTTGCTTGGATTTCTCATTTTATTTGCAAAAATAATAAAAATTCTGCATCTTATAGTTCCTGGTGAAAAAGTTCCATTATCCGCTTCTGCAACATGGTCTTATATGAAGAAAAAGCATACCAAGCACAGCTATTCTATTATTATTTAAATTATTCATCTGTATTATTGGTTTTGAATATTTATTAGGTTTTTTTATAACCTCTTTCATTATTCATAAAGGGTAGCCACACAGTTTGATGAAAAAAGCAGTACAATGAAACCTTATTTTGCAGAGCTTGTGTCTTTCATACACACTGTTCTCCAGTGCTTCTTTTTTAATGAAGGCCTGCAAGATGCTTGGAACCTCCATCATGTTTCTTGCAACATCCCCTCCCCATTGCTTTCAGTGGGAGAGGAAACCATCCAGCACCTCACCACCCTATACGCTCTAGCCTGGTTAGGGATGAAATAATAAATATCCCCCAAGAGAGATGGAAATGAAGAGGCAAAGGTCAGGAACGAAAGATGTCTTTTCACATAAAATATGAAAAACATGTGAAGAATTACTGATGTAGAGAGAAAAAGAATGGAGGGTTGTTTTAGGTGATTTATGGGATTTTCTTTTGAAGCCCACAAGACTCCAAGGAAATAAGGGTAATCGCTGTACTGACTGCAGTATCTGTGTGTATGTCAAGTGCCTGACAGGAGTCAGCATCAGATGCTTCACAGGAAGGCATAAAACCCCACAGTAAGCAGATTTGGGATGGATTATTTTCATGCAGTGGGTCTAATCCTCACCCCTAATATGTATAGGAATCATCTCCTGTATGTATAGGTTTGTTTAAACCCTGAGGTGTAAGGTCTAGCGTCTGTTCTAAAAGGTTTCTCATCACTACAGGTATCCATTGCTCTTAGTGTTCTTGTTAATCAATATACCTACAGAGCACTTTAGACATGTTGGTAGATATTTGATCTCAACAGCATTTTGCATCAGTGATCTCTTAGTCTGATAATACAGCTTTTGTGTAGATGAGTTCTGCTGTTTATTGCTTTTGAATTTGACGTGTTTAACCTTTATTGACTATCCTCTTTCTCATGTTTTATATCTTTGACTCATGGCTTGCTCTCCTCAACTTGCATTACTGTGACAACTACTAAAACTTAGAATGTCTTTTGACCAACTGCCTTGTTTTTATTAAACTTCCACTTCATCTCTCCCAGACTATGTAGTGGATTTGGCATTTTAATATGTATGACTCCTTGTTTAATTGCTCTTGTGTGATACAAGTCCTGCAGCAAGACAGCCCGCTTAAAATCTGAAATACAAAATGGGCCTCAGGACAGGTCAATTTTTGTGTTAATGTTGTAGATCACTGCGAAGCTTGCTTGGCTCTGAAGAGCCTGGATTTTAAAAAACATGATAGTCTAGTGTAGGATTATTGACCAATTTCTTTTTGTTTCCAGCTGAGCTGCCAGGATCATCTGCAATCAAGCTCTCCTCCTTGCATGATCTTCCAGCTCAGCTGCAAGAATTGTACCAGCAGGGCTTCATCTTGGCTGCTGTCCACCCTTTCGTGCAACCAACTGATGAGAAAGAGAAATCTCCCCAGGAACAAATCTTCAGGGCTGTGCTTATCAAGAAAACAGAAAGGTAAAGCACTTCCAGTGAACTGGGATAAAAATAGACAATGTGATTTCCTGCTGAGTTTTGACCTACATCAGGAAATTATAGCAGAGTTTACTGTGCAAGACTTGATTTTTTGTTGTTGTTGTTGTGGGCTTGAATAGACTTAACTTGTTCTTGATGTTTACAATTCATTTGCAGTTTGGCAGATGACTCGGAGAATAACAAGTTGAAATGTGCTCTGTATTTTGGGATGTGTTGTCGTGAGAGGCAAAGAAACAAGCCCTATGCCTGAGAAATTGTGAGGATGGTCCCATTGGTACCCTTTAAGAATTTATTAGATTAAATTAAGACATAAGAAATGTTTGCTTAGAAAAGGCATATTTTGTGTTTAGACAGTTACAGTTAATGCAATTAATTTGAGAACTGCAGTACTAATGCATACTTCTTAAATTTATGTGTAGACTTAAGGCCCTTCTTTCCTCTAAATGATACAATTTCTTTTAATTTTTCAGTCAGTGCAAACTCCTTAAATAAAAAGATGACTCTCCTGCTTTGTTCAGTCTCTTAAAATGTATTGAGAATATTTTACGGAATCAAAGTCTGAAGATGAATAAACAAACAGGAATACTGTTCTTTTATGTTTTAATCTGATTTTTAAAAAAATAATAGTGTGCTGCTACATAGCAAAGAAGAAAATTAAAATGTGAATATTTATAAACATATATTTATGATTTTTAGTTAATGATTTAAAACATAATTTAATGTTATCTGACTACCCACAACTCTGCAGCTACCTGTGTTGTTGCAGCCTACATTTTCGTACATTAGTTGCAGTTTTCCTGCATTAGTGGCATCCCCCAGTCCTATAGGTCCCTTACAGTGACCTTATACTGAAGGGTGGTGAATAATTAAACCTCCATTTGCCAATCCTAGTCCCTCTCTTCATGCTGATGCTTGAAGGAAAAGATACGACTGTTTTAGGCACCTCTTCAAAGTAAAACCACCATTCAGTTTGCTACAGCCTGGTAATCAATTGGTACCAATTACAGACAGGGTCGAACTTCACTCTGTGACCTAAAGAAAAAGTTCTGCATTTCATTAGCAAATACATGTGGGCATAAGGTGTTGCAGGCAATTTTAGCTTCTAAAATAACTCTCAACTTACCTTGACTTGCTTTTATTTTTATTAATACAGAACTTCATGCTGGCTTGCCTGATATTATTGTTTAAAGGGTTTCTAGTTTTATGGTCAAAACCTAAAATGTTTGGCTGCACTTCTTGAGTAGTATTGGGCTGAGCTTGCCTGGTTTTGGGGCCTTGCTTTCCCTGCCTACAAAATACCCTGCTGCAAATAATGAAAGTATTTGCATGCATGAGTTTGCAATGTTAAGTAAGCTGGATTGGGGTCCAAGGGTTCAGCATCTTCCAGAAGAGCTGTGAAGACACATCAGGGAAAAGCAGCATCCTTCTCGGCAGAGCAATACAGTCTTCAAGCCAGAGTGCTCAGTGTGTCACTGCTGTCTCATACCATATCCAGTAGTTTACATCTGTGCAGAATGAATGTGAAAGAGTACAAAATCTTAATTGCCTACTCACTCACTTGGGTGCCAGTGTTTCACACACTTTAGACAGCTGTAAATGACTGTACAAAATTGAAGACAGTAGAGAGTCTTGAACCAATTATATTTCCTTTTACATTCACACTCCATTTCTTTGCATTCCCTTATCTGTCATTTCTGACTGCCGAGGGAAGCGGAAGAGACTTGGTGCAGCGGGGAAAAAACAGACAAGTACCAGAAAGGGAAATTACATCAGTTTGGTGTTTCATGTAGTTTAAATGTTCCTGAGTTTGGCTGAGAGTATGGGAGAAGCTGCTTCCACAGTGTGTGGGTACAACAACTGTTTGCATTGCTGAGCACAGTGAAGGGAGATGGGTGTTGCACAGATTTCAGATGACCATAGCCTGCATAGAGACCAGCTGTGTTTGAACCATGAGTTTATCCCATTCCACTAAGAGCTGGGGAGAAAAAATATGTGACAGTAGGAAAAAAAAGACATACTGTTAAGTTTTTTAATTAACCTTTCTCATTACACTACTGATAAAGAATAAATGATACTTTTTTCACTGAGGACTATCAGGTCTCTGGCATCTGTAGGCTGTCTCTGTATAGAACAGTTGAACTCTTGGGTAGGAGTTAAGGTCTGCTTAGGTTATTAGTTGATCAGATGAGCGTTTATTTCTGTTGTAAGATTTTTGGAGTAGAAGTAGTCCAGCTACAATTGTAGGATCACTAGTGACACCATTTATGCTCTGAAGTACAAAGTGGTCCCCTGCTGTTTTCTGTAACGGTGATGCCAGGCGTTCATGGGGAGCCAAGGAGTCATAAAAAGTTCTGTACCTCGGTGTGGGGCCCACCCTCAGGCTTCCCGGGCTCTTTCTGCAAAACACCTGAGGCTGTAGCTCCTTTCTTACTGCAGGTGTTTCACCACGGATGGCTCCAGTACTATGTTCTTCATCTGTCAGTTGTCTGGCAGATACCAGGTGCGGTTTTTCACCTTGCTATTTTTGTTACCTGAATGGAACAGAAATGACATTGTTGTATTAGTGCCTTTTTAGTACAGTAATGTCAATTCTGCGTATACAGAGACAGAAGTGAACACTTGAGTTAGTCTTTAATCAGTGTTGCACCTCTATATGTCAGTTTTATGTTTTAAAATGAATACCATTGACTCACATTTGGAGGGCTCAGTTTTATAGCACTGCCTCTCCAAAGACAGGAAGAGGCTATGCTAGCTGCAGCAGATGGTGTGCGTCAGGAACTACATGCTGCTGCTAGTGCCGAGATTTGCAGTGCCTTAATTTGTTGAACAATACAATGGAAAAGGTAGTGCTTAGACGTGTTATGCATTAAAACTCATGGAAAAAGTGCCTGTTAGTGTCATTCCTCCTATTTTACCATTGTCCTGGAGTTTTAAAATACTTGGTGTGAATTTACAATGTCATTGTACATTTAAGGTGACTTTTAAAGTCACTATGGCAGTTTTGTGTTTAACGTGTACTGTGGCTTCATTATCTTAGCTGTCTAATCAGTTCTGGTAAATAAGGAAGTAGGAGTCATTCCTCCTCTAGGATGTTTGAGGAAACGCATTCCTAACATATATGGAAGCTGTAAATGCTGAAAAGCAAGGTTTGTTCCTTCACAATGTTAGGGAGAATATGGAAGTAAAGGACAGATTTATTTTTTTGAAATCAACAATACAATTGTTTGCACTGCAAGAAGTGTCATGTTCAATTAAAGTAAATGAAGTAAATATAGGAGTTTTTAATTCTTTAGAGGCATGGGGCATGAAGGTGATCTGCCAAGTAGCTGAAGGACTCTGCCATTGCTCTCATTAAATTTAATATAATACATTTAAATATTTCTGTAGCACCTAATTGCATTGCACACACTAACCAGTTGATTGGAAGCGGTTTGGAAGTCAAATAGGATAGAGTTGGATAAAGGAATAATAACTTTAATGCTCCTGTGAATACTTTCCGTCTCTCTTTAAATTTCAGTGGACGTTTTAATTAAAAAGCAGTTGATTGCTTTACTAACTGTGCTGAGTTCTGAGATACTTGGTTTTCTTGGAAAAGGCATCTCGTAAAAAAAATATGCAAAGAAAAATCTTCAAGCCTTGGTTTTTACAGTTGGTTTTGGGGTTTTTTTCTGAACATGGGGAAGGCTCCAGGTGTGAAGTGCAGTCCCTGGCCTGCTGGTTTGTGTTGATTCACACTTGAGAAAAGTTGATTCACACTGATTTACACTTGAAGACAAGAATCTCGGGGAAAAAAGATTTATGGTGGTACCCTGGAAAGCGCGAACATGTGAAAGCATATATCTCCTGGCAGAAGGGACAGGGGAAGGTCCGTGCATTTGGGAGGTTCTGGCTAACCAAGATAAGGAGAGTAGCACATATGTCACTTACGTTCCCTTGAGGAACAGAGATCATTAGTTCTTCGTGTGTGTAATAACCTTTCTCGTTTTGCCCTTTTATTCCCATAGTCACTAGTTTTTAATGTAACAATCTTTGTTTAGATGTCTTGTGCACATTACTATTTTGGACAGCTTGTGTCTGCTGCAGATAACCTGTTCCCTGCAAAGAAATCAGAAAGGCGGCCTCTGAACAAAGTTGTAACAAAACCATAGCACAAAGCTGCTTTAATTTATTCCCAGCTCCCTGTAGTGTGACATCCCTGTCTGGTATCTTAAAGTTTCAAAATTCAATGTCAGTTAAAGTGTTTTCATTTCCCTTTCTAAATACTGTGCACCAGAAAGCAAGCACCATTCTCTTCCACTAGGAAAGATACATGGTCCAGGCTCATAAACTGTCTCTTATGATAGTGTTTACCTGTTTGCAGATGCTCCATTTTGCCACAGTAAAGTGAAGCAGGGGATATAAATTCAATTCCAGAGAGGTCTTTCTCTCTGTGGTTCCATCTATGTCTTAGGACATAGCTTTCTACAGGTTTTGCCTCCGAGCAATAAAGCAATCAGCAGGGAAACATTGCCAGGCAGAAGTAGACTAAGTAGTATAATTTAAGAATAATTTTTTTAGAGTAGACTTCTATGTTTACCTCAAACAACTTTGCAGCTGTTTTCCCTTTCTGTAAAATAATGAGGTGTCAGGTGTGCCAGTGATATACTTGATGAGATGATTCTGATTCTATTTCTATAATTTCCCTATATCCATTAATCCTGATGAAATGCAAACATTCATCACTTGGCCAAAAATAACTCTTATTTATCTGCAAAGGAATTTGACAGACTGAGTTCAAAAGTTTAATAGTAAAACAGGATTTTTACAGTTTCTTTTTTTTTGCTGGTACGCAATGTCAATTCCAAGTGATTTCAATTAATGGTGTCTTCTGAGATAAAGCTAGATTTTTGTGTCCTCTCTGTAATTTAAAATCTGGATTTACAGAAAATGGATTTATAGAAAGTCTGGATTTATTGAAAATGTAACATAGCATGAGGTAAATGCAAAAGATTGAAATGACTTAAACATGCAATGTGAAGAGACTTAAACAAGATAGTAGTAGTTGTGTTATTTCTTTGATGCTCTGTTTGCATTTGCAGTTGTCAGGGTCCACTTGGTATTTGCTTCATTATGTTGACTGGAGGTTTCAGGCAGCTAAGTCAGGGGAAATCCTGATTTTTCATACCTGAAAGACCAATTCTTTCACACTTTTTCCAGTCATACTAAGCACCATTTTTAATAGTACTGAACGGCTCTTTCCATGAAAGGAAGGAAAACTGTATTATACCAAGGATCTGTTGAAGTATGAAAAGACGTAATTACGTTGGGAAGAAGCAGCAGCCTCTGGAAGCATTATGCTTTGTTAGGTCTTGGTTTGGTCCTCTGACATTTGGATTTGCACATTTGCCTTCTGAAGGCAAAGGAAAATGTTTCTAAAAACATCCAGCTAATTCATCAAATTTCCCATTCTTAGCTGTTTGAGACACTTTCTAGCCCCTAAAAGGTTTTCTTCTTTTCAGGCTTTTTTGATAGGCACTTGAAACAGGGAGTTCTTGCTCTGACCGTGTGTAGAATTCAGTGGATAGAACCTTGAGCTATGACAGCCCTCCACCTGGCAAGCCTGTCTTTGAGGTTCTGTGGATACTATTTCATTTTCCTTGTGAAAATTTTTCATGCCACATTTGACCTTCAGTGGCACATCACTGTATAAAGCATGCACAGTGATCTTGAGCTTTCTTGGAGCACACACTCTGCCACATCAGCTGCATCCACTGCACTGATGTCATTTGCAAACTTGACGAGAGCACACCTTATCCCCTCCTCTATGCCATCAATGAAGATGTTAAACATGACAGGTCCCAGGTTGCAGACCCCTGGGTGGGGACTCCACTTGCCACTGGCCTCCAGACAGGGCGTCACTGTTAACCATAGGACTGGTTTTTACTCATCTGGTTTTCCAGACTGTAGTGTCCTAACTTGCATACAAGAATAGCGTGGGAGCCAGTGCCAAACCTCTTGCTAAAACTGCCATCGGTGACAGCCACTGCCCTCCCTCCACTCATCCACAAATCCCCTTATTTTAACATCAAAGGCAATTGGGTTAGTCAAGTACAATTTACCCTTGCTACATCCATGCTGACTATTCCGAGCACGCTTCTCCTGTATGGGCCCTGAAATGTGCTACAAAGGATCTCTGCAGAAATACAGGAATTCTAGTTGTAGGCATTTCAAAACAATACAGTCTGACAAAAAATATCAGTGATCTTCTCCAGTACTCCTGTGCTTGCTTGAGTTGGCGAAAGTGAATACTTTGCTTTGGTACAATATATTTTTAATTTAAATGTAAATGCATGTGTGTGTGTGTGTGTGTGTACGCGCGCGTATGTATGTGTATCTACTTGGTTTTCCTGTAGGATTTGGGCTTGAAGGTGGCCAATGTCTGACCTTGCCTTCATGAACATTAGGATCAAACATGTTTTGTGTGCAAAAGCAGTGTGTGTTGTTGCTCTCAGCAGGCTGATTTCAGCTTGCTGAAAAAATAATATTTATTCCATACCCAAGAGTCAACAGATATCTTCCTTTAGCTCAGGGGACAATGGTTTGAGTTTTTAAAGCTTGTTATTTGTTTCAAGTTCAAAGAAATACATATTTCCTCACAACAACTTTTAACATTGACCCAAAATAAATGTTCTTTCATCTGTGTTCTCAAAATTATAAACACTGCACATTAAAGATGCCCATGTATCCATACATGCCTGAACTTTTCTCAAGAAACTCTATATGCTGTCATTAAAAAGACTTTATAAATTTTAATAACAAATAATATGTATTCCAGTGATAAGGTTTCCTATATAAGAAAATTACTAGTAAAGAAAATTTTTAGGTAATAAAGTTAAAACAGTGTCACATGGGTTAGAGTTGAGGATGTTATGATACTACATACCTGCTTTATTTTTGTAAAAAATGGTGTGTTTGTTGGGTGGGCATCGTAAAATCTATGGGTTTTTAATTCCTGCCTTCTTGGTCTTCTCGTTTTGCTAGGTTTTTAGCCTGGAATTATACAGATACCAACTGCTCATGTTATCACCTTGATGTGGTTTTATTTTTTTTCAATGTAGATCAGTTTGTTATAAATGTATAGTTACATTATGAATTGTAGAGCTTTTCCTATGTAGTGGAAGATCTCAAAACTTCACTTATATTCCTGCCATCATCTTACTCAAACAGTAATTTTAGATTGTGCAGCTTACAAGTGCTTTCGACTTTCCAAATTCATGGGCATGGAGAACCTCAGGAAGATTGAGACCAAATGTTGGCTCTCTCATTTCCTTCTTGTATCTGAAAAGGATTGGAAATCCAGTTTGTAACAGACACCAAATTGTCAGCTTTAATAGTTACTGTGTAAGTTACTGGTACTCTACAGCTGGTTATGGTTTTTCTACCATGAAATGGCACTTAACTGCAAACAGCTGTGCAGGAAATGACAGCCTACTGGAACAACCATTGTAAAATATTTTTGGCCAGCGAATTTCCAATTATAAGTGAAAATCTTATTTATTCTGTGTATTTTCTTCTTCTTCGGTGGCACTAGAGGTCCTGTTTAGGATCCAAGACGCCACTCTTTTTAAGTCTGTGGTTCTCAGACTTTTCCATATCAGTAACACTTGAGGGTACCCTCTACCCCCAGCCTTGACGTGCCTGCAAACACCATCCCTCTGCACAGCACCACGTAGACTGAAATTCCCTCTCAGCTCTTTGCCACCCTCTGGTTAACATTGTCCGTGGTGGTCACTGAGGGTACTTACAGTGATGGAAAAATCCTTCTTTTAAAAAATGGATAAATGAACAAGAGATATATAACAAAGGAAGAAAAACAAATGAAAGCCTAGGGCATATAATTTTCTGTCAGTCTCCACGATTAACCAGTGGTTATCCTCTCCTGGGGTGGTGGGCAGGAGATGGCCCTTCCTCACTGCAGGCAAAGCGATGGCCTTGTTCACACTGTCCCTTCTGTTCCCTCTCAGATATCACAAAATGTGTCATAGTGACTACAGGGCATTGTAGTGAGTCAGGGTGTACCAGCTTCTCCAGTTCATCTTAGCTTCCAAAAAGAGTACATCATTACTGTATCCAGATGTGCTTCTTTCAGGGCTGGGCCATTTTTAATTAATCCAGGGATTTTTTATTAGAGGAACAAAGGTAATAAAAAAAAAACCCTTGAGTGTTTGCAGACAATGAAGGAAAGAAGATTGTTTTCTAACCTGGGAGGAGGAAGAGGGGAGGAAGAAATTGTTGATTGTACAATCAGTGTAGAGTTTACCTGTACCTATATTTAGCTACTTCTGTACAGCTATACTAATAATATTCAGAATTTAATGAGAGACTTTTATGATATTTATGAAATACTTTGCGATTAATTTATGAAATGCATTGTTTATCATATAAAAGCTGGAAATAATTTCTTGCCCACCTGGATTTGCTCAGAAAATTATTTTTGCGGTCTGTGAAATGCACAGCTATTTATTATCATGTGGAGAAGCTATGGCTTTGTTTGGTTTTGGCAGAATAATAGACTCTTAAATGCTTCCTAAAAAGGTGACAACTACCAGTATAGACAAAGACTTGCCTTTAACATACATGGACATATTTTACTTGAAAGCATGGAAAAATACTTTTTGGTAATACAGAGTACTTCTGTTGGAAGGTTTTAACTAAAGATTTTATGGCCTTTAGCAGGATCTGTTACGTGTGTTCTGTAAAATAATGTTCCTAACAGAGTGCAATGGTATTTGATGCAATTTCTTTTATGAGCTCTAGTGCAGAGGTAGCTCTGAGACTCTTGGAGGAAGAATTCACTGTCTCCTGTTTGCTTAAATATTTACAAGCAGCAAGTGTATTTCAAAGTAAGTGCTTGTTAAAGGAGGAAAAATAAACAGGTCATTTTAAGCAGTTGCAGTAAGAATCACTAGAGTTTTATGGATATAATCTGTATCTCAGATAACTCATACTCCTTTAAAAGAAGTTCGAAGTAGGTCCTCCAAAAACTGCACAAAATCAGAGTCCAGGGAGCTGTTGGGGGCAAGGAGAGGAATTAGGAGAAAGTGGTTCAAGGGCAAACTTCCCTCTTCCTTATACCTGTGTATAAAACTCACCAATATAGGTTGAAAATAATTTGTTTTTACAGGTAGCTAGTGGGTTTAAACATGAAAATACAGTCTTTCTTATTCTTTCAGAGCAATTAGAATAGTAAGTTTTTATGTTTGTCACGGCAAGTATTTACAGCAGCACCGGAGTTTGCGCAGAGACCTGATCACTATATAAGGAACAGGCCTTGGCAAAAGAGTGGACACAGAAATAGCACGGCACATACTTCATTTCTAGGATTTGAGATCTTAACTTTGAATTTGAGCTTTATTATTTCAGAGTCTCTGGGCTGGGAGTATGGCTTCCTCAGCCGGGCTGGAAGGGGTCTGTGATGAGTGTGGTGGGTTGTCCCGGCGAGGGAACTGGTGGAAGCATTTGGTCCTTGCATATGTAGAGGCTCAGTGTTGTCCCCGAAAAATGGGGTTGGTTTTCTAAAAAGGGCTTGGTTCCTTGCTGCCTGTTCCTGGTAACCCACTTCTGGTTTGTAATTAAACAACAAGTGAAGCACTGGAGAATTGTGTTTGCTCTGTTTGGTGTTGTATGGACTTTGCATTGCAATTTCAAGTGGCAGTTTTGATGGTTTATTGATTGCTAGAGCATTAGAGAGCCCTAGCTCCTACTTCTTTCTGTTAGGCTAGGTAACATCAGGGCTACATTTCCAGGTAGTCCTATGCAGATTTTAGAAAAAAAATGTAGGCATAGTAGTAAGTACTGTAGCAGGAAGACTTTGTTAAGTTTATTTCTATGTTCTTGAATTCATTGAGTTCATCTGTGGTGGAAAATCTGTACAGAATAGATTACCTTATTTTGGACTTTGTCTAGAACAGCAAAAATGTTTGTCTGCAGTTCATGTGTTGTCCCTTACAAAAAGATTTTGTGGTTTTTGGTTGTGTTTTTGTTTTTTTTTTATAAAGTTGTTCTTTGCTGCTTAAATTAATTTCTGTACACCTGTTACAGAGGAGTAGATGGGGGAACACTTTTAGCTCCCCAATAGTGATTTCTGTAAATCCTATAAAGATATTTGGAGAGTTTCCATGGACACCAATATTTTGTTAAAATTTTTGTCCAGAATCAAGAACAGAATGGGACCTCAAGTTATGAAAAAAACCTAGAAAGGAGGGAAAAAGCAAATAGGGAAAGGACTTCAGTGTTCCCAAACAATTTACAGGCTGGTACCATCTGTCCCATGTATGAGATAAGAGAAAGGAAGTGAGAGTATAGCCTGCGTGAAAGTACAAAATACAACGTCATGTGATACTTCAGAAAATTTCTGCAGTATTGCCTAGGAAACACACTGCCAGTTTGCAGTCAGCAGCCTACGCATCTCATGGCTCCCAGTAACTGTTAGCATCTCGGGAAAGCCCCTGGGACCATCTGTAGCTGAATGCGTGTTTTAACGTGTGTCACAATCTCAGTCCCCAGAACAGGGCTTTTACACAGACTTGCTTTGGCAAGTATGGCAAGCCTGCAAAGCCCTTGTTTTGTTCCTTTGCTGCTTCCTCAGTGCTCTGGATTCAAACTTCTGCACCTTTCTTCCTGTCCTGTAGGTACCCAGTACATCAAGTGACTGCTAGCCAGGGTTAGTTCTTTACTTCAAACTAGATGTTTTTATTCTCCATATGGGATGTTAAGATAACTACTTAACTGTTACTAATCCCCAAAGTTAGAGACTAGCTTTTATTTTCGTACGTTCTTCCATGTGTTCTCCTAAAGAACTGATAAAGGATTCTCTAGATTTATTGATGAGGCATACAGGGTTCCTTTCATGGGAGTCTGGAGGAGATGAAAACTGCCTTCAGTAGCATGCCTACGGACTGTTTCTCAGGATCATTCAGGATAACTTCCAAACTTTCCCTTGGCATATTTTGACCGATATCATGTTTCCACAGCACTGATTTGTTC
Organism: Burhinus oedicnemus; assembly: GCA_008921705.1. NCBI lineage: Eukaryota > Metazoa > Chordata > Aves > Charadriiformes > Burhinidae > Burhinus > Burhinus oedicnemus. Next base: position 2,042,222 of record VFFE01007094.1, read on the forward strand.
AGCATGTACATGGCAGATGCCATACGCTTTGGATTATTTTAGGAGTTAGTGTCTTCTGAAAGAGAAGGGGTTTCACACATAGCTTTACATTTCTCAACATCAAAGCATAAGTTAAGACTGAAGGATAGGTTACTTTGATTAGTCCCTGATTTTTAAATGTTGACTTAGAATGATGGTAGTTAAGAGAAGGGATTCCTTTAGTTACTGTCCATGAAACACATCCTACATTAGTCTGCCGTGTGGGGCTTAGAGCATGTGTCATCTTATTGCATTGGAACCTGCTTTCTGCGTATTCTGAGTTACATCACTTGTGCATCTCCGTGGCACTGGCCATAGATGCCAGGCTGAGAGTGTTTCTTGGGCAGATAAAGAAATCTGGAAGTTCCCGAGGCATTCCACCATCTGCAGTCATTGGTATGATTTCCTTCCCTAGCAAGTAGGTGAGACGCTGTAGCTGCCGCTTGACAGAGCTGTGTTGAGCTCAATGGAGTGAATGTGCTGGAACCAAAGTCTTGTCTGAAGGTTAGCTCTCCACAGGAAATACTTACAAAGGGGATGTTTGGGTATCCAGTATTAAGAACAGAAACTGATTCTTTTTTTCTGTCTGTCTCTTTAGGTCTCCAAAAGGTGATGTCCATAGTGAAGGATATGTCTTGGAGGTAGAGTGCTGCTCCTATTTAAACCAACTTTCAGACAAAAAGGAGATACCTGATTTTATTAAGAAAGTGAGTAAAAAAAAAAAGCAAACTCCAAAACACAGTATGCTTTTATTTGCACTATAATTACTGCTTCTAGTTCTGTCAGTCTGACAACAGGAATACGTGTACATTTTGTGCAGTTGAAACACTGCACTAGAATTTGGTGCTTTGTTATTTTAATTATCTGAAGGGCAATTTTACTTATTGAGAGAAGCAAGTTTGATCATATTATTATGAGAAAATGATTTGTAGTATCACAGGAGAGTGTCCTCTCACAGATGGTATCAATTAAGTTACCAGTGTAGAAGACAGTCCTGTAATGGTGTAAACATTTTAAGTTGAAACTATATATGTAATTTTCATTTTAGTGTCAGAATATCCTGTTGGATAGTACTGTAGCTAAAAGACCTATTGACTCCCAGAATCCCCCAGATTATTTACATTTTGTTTCAGTATCACATAATGTTAGCAGTTGAGAGATGGTACTGGTAACCTAAATACCTTTGTCATCCAGAATAGTGTTGCTTTCAATAAGTTTTTATGTATACTGGGGAATTTGAAAAGAACCCTGCAATTCTTTTTTTGTTGCCTTATTTTTCAAATTATTTTTGATGCTGTAATATTCTGCCAGACTGGAAATTAGCAGGTTTTGTTCATTTTGGTGAAGACAGATTCATTGTGCACATTTCAAATTTTGCAGCATCTGTTGTGTCCTACTGCATGTTATAAAAACTAGCATTAAATGCTCTATTTACTTAGCCACATGGTGTAAGAATAGCTTGAGTAGGCATACTCCCCTAGCTTTAATCCATTTGCAGTGATAATAGCTGAGAAAATTTTGTAGAACAAATTTCAACACAGGCTGCGTGAGCTTAACAGACTACACTCATGTTCAGTCTTTACTTTGAATTGTAAAAACTGGATTAAAAGTGATGCAACTATGACTATCTCATCGTCATCATCATACTTAAGGATTTGTAGATTTTGGTATCAGAACAAACTGAAGTTTTCTGAACACTTGCTAATATCCCAAAGTTTGAGTCTGAATTTCATTTCAGGGTTTGTTATGTTATTGCACTTTTATTCTGACACTATCTTTGATTATGTCAATACATTTGCACTTAGGCAAAACTGGTGTAGTTCTGTGTTTCAGTTCCAACATGTTTGATTTTGTTCTTCAGTTCTTTGAGTCAGAGTAGAAATATAGACTTATCTGTCACAACTGGTAGTAAAATTTTATATCATTGCAACAGAAAATTTCTTTGTACTTATAACTTCAGAAAGAGTATGGCTAACATGAAAACAAAATGACAATCCAGGAGTCAGCTTATTTCCATAAATACCCAATTCTGAGTCTCTTTAGAATGCTTTTCTAGACATGGAAATGTTTCTGTTGGTAGAAGCCATTTGATTATGAGGTTATGAAGATGCCTTTTTGAAATATAATAATTTAAATTTTAATAGCTAAAATGTATATTTACTGTTTCTCTGTAGGCTGAGTATGTCGCTCATCCTCAGATGTTATTTGATGTAGGGGAATTTGAAGTTCTTTGAAGCTGTTGCTGTCAAGTGTGTGCTGTGTCACTGTCTATATCTGATTAAACACATTGTGAAAGTCTCAACACTTATGTAAATCTAACTCAGGAAACAGGACTTGTTTGGGAGTAGGAATTAATTGTCATATTAACTAATTTGTCTGAGCCACAAAAATGTCCATTGCTTTTAAGGGCATACAAAACAGATGTTTATGAACAAAATAAATGAAAAATAAAGGTCGTTCTTCAAAGAAAGTAGTAACAAAAAGCTGTTAGAGAGGGCAATTGCTTGCTTTCAAAAAAGAACAACCCTGTAATTCTTCTCAAACTGTGGAATACAATTGAAGTTAATAGAGTGTTGTAATTGAACAGGCAAATCCCTGATCACAGAGCTTTTCATAACAGAGGCTTTTAGCACAGGTTTACCATCTTACTGCTTTGCAAGTGACTATATTTTTTAAAAAAGATACCAAATAGAGTAGCCATATTTTCAAAACAAAATAACAAGTCAAAATTTTCTCCAACTGTGAATTCACTAGAAAAAATTCCTCTACCCTGAGAAAATTAATTTTATTAATTTTATTATGCACTACTGAGCAAGTATTGTTTACATGGAGTTTGAACAAGGATGCAATTTTAATAACTTCTTTTCTCAATTGACTTTGTTGCATTGAAAATATATGTCATATTGAATATTAACTGCTTGGTCCTGGCAAACACAAAACAATTTTGCAGTGGCATACAGCATGGGTAATATTTTTTTTCTTCTTCTATATCTCCATATAAATATTTAAGAGTAATGAAGTAGAAACAAGGAAGTTATTTCACCTGGAGAATGCTTCTTGCTCGCTGAAACAAAGTGCCTCAGTACGGTGTTGACTATAAAACATTTAAGAAATGCCAAAGAAGACTCCGTGGTCAAACGTGTTCTGTTGCTGGGATCCTCCTGTGCTTTGGGACTGTGTCCCAATTCTCTACTCTCTTCTGTACATTTTTGCCACCACTGTGGTTTCTGACCACGGTAAGAGACTGTGTTTCTGAGCATGGAAAACAGGACACAGTTGAGTAGGGGGGACATAATGTTGCATGGGATACACTCTTCCTGTACCTTAAAATCATGTTGACATCAATACATTCTGTTTGTTCGTTCATATCAATGTGGATCTATTGCAGCTCAACGTGTCCTAAAGAGCTCAAACAGTCCCATGGTGTCTTTGTCATTTAATTTCCGGGCAACGAAAGAAGTAACTTAACTGTTGTGTATGTACTTTGCTGCTGTAGTGGTATTAGCACTCCTGTCTAGCTCTCAGGCAAAACAGAGATTAAAGATTTGCTCATCTGCTTTTTAATGAGCAAAGCTAACTTCTGAACTTCTGATCACTGTGGCTCAGATCATTCTGAAGTTGTTGTAAGTCAGAGATGTTACTTCTAAGATACTGTATTTTGTAATACTTTGACTTGTGTCTCATGTAAAATAGGGTAGCTTTTAATTGCTTCCTTAGTTGCTCTTTATTCCTGTGTATCCTGTTATCATTTTTTTTCATCTGAGAGTGTTCTCCTGAATCTGCTGAGACAAGTAAGGCTGACATCCCGAGAAAAGACTTATTTTGGATACACAGTCATATATGAATGCCAAATATGTTTCTCATGACCTTTGTTTTCCACATCAATCCGAGTTACATGCTCGAGAAGAACTGTAACAGACAGAAAGTTTTAATCCTATGTTCACATCTTTGCGGTGTTGGTGGAAGGTTAGCAAATGGAGGATAGTTTCTTTACCATTTCTTACCAGTTCTGACTTTTTAAAATTTAGGAAGCACATCTTTGTATCCTTAGTTGCTTGCTTAATAATGCTCTGTCAGAAGGAAATTCTTGTACATTAACTTTTTTTAAGTTTGACCCTGTTGCAGAGTTCATATTTCTTGTCCCTGGGGTCTTGTTATCCTTCCCTAGGGAAGTATGGTAAGCATGGAAAAGTGTGGTTTAAAAATGCTGCAGCTTAACTGAAATCTAAATGCAGGCATTTTCCTTTTATGTTTTTGACTAGACAAGGACCTCTCCCTGCTGGTCTATCCTTACTTGACTCAGAAATTAGGCTAATTTCTTCCAACAAACCTAAGGCCATACTGATGGTTGTTACATTTTCAGAAGTGGACCATTTCAGCTTGGAACACAGCTGCCACCTTGAAACACCTATGGCATGCTTATCTTGCAACAAAATCTGCCGTATGAGACAGTGTTTGTCAGATCTTCTCATTGCTGCTCCCTCTTTTCATAGTCTTGGTGAACTTCAGTGAGCATGCAAATGCCATCACCAGCACTAACTCAAAAGCTGCCAGTAACATGTCCCTCCCTTAAGCAGTCCTCTGAACAACTTCAGTAGTCCAAAGTACCCTAGAAATAATCTTGACTCCTGCAGATGTAGTGACTTTTTTGTTGATACTTATTTTCTAGTAATAGCATTTCTGGGCCAAGGAAGTGATGGTACCTCCCAGACTTAAGTGAGTGAGACCCCAGGGAGGAATGTGCCAACAAAACACATTGCAAGGACGCTATCACCCATGTACTTGATCTAGAGTTGGCCTCTGAAACAGTGATCACCAGTTCTCCCGGGTAGTAAGGCAAGTTGCATAGGAAATTGGACTATTTTGAAAGAAAGGCCATAGAATACTAACACTTTTATGAAGACCTTGCATCCTATGTTGCTGAGAGATCTACTGTATTTGAGCCCTCTTGCCACTTTTATGGAATATATGGTATCAACTGGTATTTACTGGAATTTTGCTAAATGTCTTTTAAAAAAGAAAATGTTATCAGGAATAGAACTGGCATGAGGAATTAGTATGTTTCAAGTGTTAGTTTATACACTGGAAAGTAATACACATTACTACCAACAAGTTTAAACTGTAGTTGAACATACTCAGTGTACTCCTGAAAGGAGAGACATTTCTCGAAGGGGTTCGATCCCCGCTGCCCGTTATTTGCCCTCATTCCTTTGGAGGGAGCCGCAGGCAGGAGACTGGCTGAGCAGTTGGGTAAGGAATTGCTACACGCTCCAAACGACCACAGGTCAGTCTCACTGCATGTTTCTCCATATCGATGTTTTTATCAAACTACTGAGATACTACCGATTGACTTGGGCAGAGTGAAACCTCATGAAGTTCAACAAGGGCAAGTGCAAGGTACTGCACTTGGGGAGGAATAACCCCATGCACCAGTACAGGTTAGGGGCTGACCTGCTGCAAAGCAGCTCGGTGGAAAGGGACCTGGGAGTCCTGGTGGACAACAGGATGACCATGAGCCAGAAATGTGCCCTTGTGGCCAAGAAGGCCAATGGCATCCTGAGGTGCATCAAGAGGTGTGTCACAAACAGGTCGCGGGAGGTTATCCTCCCCCTCTACTCTGCCCTGGTGAGGCCACACCTGGAGTACTGTGTCCAGTTCTGGGCTCCCCAGTTCAAGAAGGACAGGGAACTGCTGGAGACGGTACAGCAGAGGGCTACAAAGATGATTAGGGGGCTGGAACATCTTTCTTATGAGGAAAGGCTGAGGGACTTGGGTCTTTTTAGTCTGGAGAAGATGAGGCTGAGGGGGGATCTCATCGATGCTTACAAATACTTAAAGGGAGGGTGCCGGGAGGATGGCACCAGTCTTTTTGCAGTGGTGCCCAGTGATAGGACAAGAGGTAATGGGCACAAACTTGACCACAGGAAGTTTCATCTAAACATGAGGAGGAACTTCTTTACATTGAGGATGGCAGAGCACTGGAACAGGCTGCCCAGAGAGGTGGTGGAGTCTCCAACTCTGGAGACCTTCAAAACCCGCTTGGACGTCGTCCTGTGCAACCTGCTCTAGGTGACCCTGCTCTGGCAGGGGGGTTGGACTAGATGATCTCCAGAGGTCCCTTCCAACTCCTGTGATTCTGTGATTCTTTTCCTCCTCTCTTGTTTTTTCCCTCAATTTATCTGTAGCTGTTTTGGTGTTGTCAAGGTAACTGCTATCTTAGTTCGTGCATGTCGCTTTCTGGAGAGTCACCTGTGTTATGGCTCTAATTGGTGAAGAATTTTTGTATTCATATTGCTGTTAAAAGGCAGCTTAATTCTCCAGCTTCTTTTAAGGTGCTAGATAGAAGCAGGGTTGGAGTATTTAGGAGGACTTCTGTTTCTGCTATAATATAAAAACTGAATGCCTATATGAATTCTGAAGAGCTTTTTAAATCTTTTCCATAGATGTTCATAGTCAAGGGAGTGATTCAGCCCAGACTTGGCTCTTCACTTATTTCCTACAGATTTACTCACATTAGAATGAGCATTTGTCTTACATGATCAAAACAAGGGACTTCACATATCCATATAGTGTGTGAAAGTGATACTAAATTATTTTGAACTCTCAACTTCTGAGTTTTAAAAATCCCTTCAGCATCTAACTATGGAATGGCAAGAAGATGTAGAAGTTGAGAAACGTGTCATAGGACACATTTGTGCATAATAATGTGTTCTTTTTATATATATAATTATTTGTGTTTGTTGCAGTATCACAAGCAAATGAGAAGACAGAAGTCTGAATTTCCTAGAAAAAAATGAAAGTGAAAATTGCTAATCTTGTAATTTTTTTTTTACTTTTATTTATAATTGCTAAGAAAAATACTGGTTTCTATGTATCTGTTCCAGTATTTCTCACATTCTTGTCTCTCTCTTTGTTTGTCATTTCTTATTCTTCGTCTCTTAATCTTTGCATTGAGATTCTTTTTTGGAACGAACAAAGAGATAGAGCTTATGTGTTCTGAAGAGCACTAGACTGTTGGTGATTTCTTGACTCCGTTGCTGCAGTCTTACAAGGACCTCTTCTGTGAAGTCTCTGATTGCTCTGTTGGTGCCAGGGTTCCTTAGATTGTTACTGTAGTCCTAAGCATTATTCTTTACTTTAGATACGTTTTAGCTGGCCTGTTCAGAAATTTCCTGCAGGGTATAAAGTCAGAGCAGGTGGCAGTAAAAGATAGAAGAGGGGAAAAATTGAGAATTGAGTCTTTAATATTGCTCAGAGGATTGTTCTTCAAATGAATAAACGGTTCAAATTTACTTCTGTGGCTAGAAAATGACCTCTCTAGAGCACTGTTTATTACCTAGGATTACTATCTAGATGTGATCTCAGCCTCTTCTAAAATCATTTCCATCCTGAAAACAAACCCAAAAAATCCCGCCCCAAAACCTTCACTCTCTAGGGTATTTGCAAAAGAACAATACAACATTTATTTCTTTAGCACACTGTAATGAAAACCATTGCTGAGCACTTAGCTGACTGCTTTGTTTTCTGCATGTTTTCAGTGCTAACAGAGCCTCTATTTTATTTTTAAGTATTTGGATCTTAGAAGTAGATATGGTCATGAAGCAGAAGTTGAAACTCCACATCAATAGTTCGGCTGTTTGTGATCTGCTCTGATAATATTTATTAAAGTGCATTTTGTTAACATTTTGTAAGTGTATATATAACAAGAGATGGTAAAAAATAGCATATACTGTATTTTAAACAGCCTGGTGTGAAGGGAAACATCTGTTCCTGGTTAAGCTTCTTTCAACTTGTGTTCTTTTGACTAAGCCCTGTAAGAGTGGTGTTGATATATATCTTCCATGAACATTGCAAAACTATTTTCAGGACTCTCCCAGGAGCCTGGTTGTGCTTGTATAATCCTTTGCCCCCAGCAGCTTTTAGAGTCATCCTCTTGACCAAGACAAAAATAGATGTTATAAAGTATGTAGTTGATGTTTTTAATGATCCCACTTCTGTCTGGTGGGAAAAATAATTTTTTTAAAAAATAACAATAATTATGACAATATTTTATACTGTGCTAAAATAAAATATGGGCAAATTGTTCAAATTGTAATTTTGGCTACGAATAACAGATGGCTTGAAGAAACAATGTGATTTTAAAGAAACACTCTTTGGTTTATATAAAGATAAAAGAAAGTGTTCCCTGTAAATTAAATGTAAAGTCTGTAAGTTATATTGTAGTTTTATACTAAATTCTTAATTTTTAAAATATTCCTGTTGTCCTGAACCTTTTGGGTTTTTGTTTTCATTGCTTAGAACATAGATGGACTAAGCCAGTGTACCTGGTTTTAATCACATTAGTGCTAGTTGATCACAAATAAGTGACTGTTTTCTCATGTTCTACAAAGAACACTGAATTATGTTTATCCAGCTAAAACAGCTGTTAGATACAATGATCAACCATCCACCTCTATAAATCTTTATTTTCCCCTTGCTTATGTTCACCCATTAGTGTAGGAGTTTCTCTCAAAAGACTCATACACAAGACATGGTCTGCATTTTGAAAATGTCTGTTCTCTAGAGCAAGTGTTTGGGACAGAGTTTCTACAGACTTTTTTTGCAGTGTATATCAAGTATTTGAGTTGCATGAGCATAGCTGGCTGCTTCATAGCAGTTTATCCTAGGTCTAAAACAATTTTTAAGGAATAAATTTTAAATGACGTGGATAAATTCAGGATTTCTTTTCAGAGTTTAGGGCAAGGATGGGAGGACACAGGTATGTTACATGACTTTTGGACTGGTACCGCAGTTGTTGAACCTTTGTAGCCTGTGTCAAACAATGTTCGCCCTTTGCCAGTTCTGTGAAGGAACAGGTGCTAAAATAAGACAATAATTTGAGAAGAATAATTGCACCCAAGACCACAGAGGATGAGACTGTGTTTTCAAGAGTTGTCATCTAGTGAGATATGCTGAATGGAACAAGTGTACTTGCACCATGCTGCACTACATGTTTAGTATGGTTCTGTTGTTCTCAGGAATGAATGTACAGCTAATGCAAGCTGAAAGGGAATTTCATGTTGTTACTCTCATCCCTGACTTGGCTCCAGTAGCAGGAGACATATAGCTCTCTGTAACTTAATATCTCTTGGCAGCACTGTAGTAAGAGCCTATCTTCTGTTTTATTTGGCATAGCAGTAGGTTGCAGTAGCTACTTGCTTCACTACATTTCTCCCTATTCTGTTCATAGCTTTCAGTTCCCTTTTTGCAGAGGCTACTACCAATGAGCATGTTGTAAAACTGCAAAGCTTGCTTTCTTTTCCCTGTTCAGTGCCCAGTTATGCCTTACCACAAATGCAGTGAGAGCTTAAAGTGTCAAGTCAATGGTTCTGTTGAATAGGCAGAAAGGAAAGGCAGCGTACATCTGTTACTTCAAGAAACTAATTAGTTTTTAAGTTTTGGGTTTGTTTTTGGACTCTAGTAATAATCTTCTCTTGGATCTACCAACTTCATTCTAATAGTCTTACACTGCTTAAAGGACAACTCTGTAGTTTGGGATTATGGTAACATTTTTCAAGGCACCCCTCCAGTGTTTGATCCCTGATGGCCTATTTTTTGTAATTGACAGTGAAAATACTTGGTAATTTGAAAGCCTGAATGTGAACTGGGATTTGACTTTCTAAAAGCTACATTTATGTTTACTTATATTTATATGAACATGAACTATCTATCTCAAATTCAGAATTGGTGACTGTAAACTGGAAAAGGTTATAAATGCATGGGAAATACAGGCTTAAATGACAGAGCATCCTAGTCAGAAAGGTTGCACGGTTTGGAAATCTGCAAGTAGTGAAACAGTCTCGGACTTAACAAGACTGAGAGAAATGATTAGCAGTTGCTGCTTTGCTGTTTGATTAGTAGAATTATTTTTTGTAACTTAGTACTAGAGACATGAAAATGCCAAAGAAGTCACAAAGTTTTGAGTCATTTAGAAAGAACTAAACCTCTCCTTCAGAACATTAGCTAAGCTTAATTGGTTTTAAAATAAGCAGTAAACTCTTGATGACTGTTGCTGTCTTCTCAGGAAGCAGCATGTGAGACTTGCAGAAAATATCAGAGGCAAACTAAAAGCCTGTCTTAATTTTAAACATCTGTTTTCAGGAGTAAACAAATTAGAAGGGGGATGTTCAGTATTAGTGATGAAACATATACTACTAAATATTAATGAAGGAGGACACAGTTGGAAGACTATAGTCTTGAACATCCTTTTCCAGTTCCAACTCCTGGTATGCAGTATAGCGTTCCCATCAAACCACAAGATCATGTTCTTTGCATGAAGATCCTGGGTGCTATGTCTGTTGTCAAAGGAGATTTGCTTGAATCCTAAAAAGAAGGTAGAAAAATATAGTGATCTTGTTTCTGGTACACATTATGAGATCTAATACCTCTAACTTTGTTCTTTTAAAAATGACAACCAAATAAGACAGACAAGTATTTATTTTATTGGCTAAGACAGCTTATTCTTGGCTTAAAAAAAAATTCTGGATAGCTCCGAGTGAAATTAACCCAGCTATTGTTTCAAAGGCCATATGTTTTCCCATCAGTAGGACTAAGTAGCAGTCTTTCCCTTAGTTTGCTGCAGAGCTAACTAAATGCATCTGACCATCAGAAAATCAGTTCATTGCACATAGAGAATGTTGTCCTTTCTCCAAGCGCGTTTTTGCTATGTGTGCTCTTTGTAAATTGTTTCTGTTGTTTGGTTTTATATTAGCAGCAGTCCCTTGTACCAGGTTGCTATGGCATTCTTTCTGTACCTTGTTATATCATGAACCATATAGCAAACCTATTAATGAAATGTTCAGTCCTAATGCCTAGGTTTTGAAGGTGTTTTTTTCCAAATCATCAGGAAGTGTAAGCCTTGAGCCCATTTAGGACTGCTATAAACTAGGGTGCCCTGATGACATTAGTAAAACTGCTTTTTTTCTGGATGCGTCCCCCAAAATGTCCAGCTCCTGGCATACCAGAGTTAACAGAAATTCCTAGCACTTGTCTTATTAAATCATTTGTTTGAAAATCCTTATCCAAGAGAGAGATCCTCATTAGTAAATTGCTGTGCATTATTTCCCATGTTTATTGATGTGGGTGGAATACTATCATGAGCTTGCAGGAAGTGTTTGATTTTTCTGTGTGCCGTCCCATGGGAGAAATGGACAGAATCTCCCTGTAAGCAATTACCGAAGCTGACAAAAGTATATGGTTTTGTTCAGCATGGGATCTGTATCCTTGAGCTTCTGTATTTATAAGTAGTACCATCATGCTTGCTATGAATAGGAGATTATTACGGAGCTGGTAATGCAACAAGAAACGCAGAATCACAAGCAGTATGTGGACTGTACAGTGAACTTGCGAAGTGTCTTTATTCTAAATAGGTTTGAAAAGAAAACCTGTATGTGGCTGTTCAAAACGAGCTTTCAACTTGGAATCTCTGAACTTCTTTCATGGTGTGAGGCCTACAGTTTAAAAACAAGTAGTTTTCAGAAAAGAGGATTTCATCATTCAGCCATACTGTAGTCAGGTGTGGTTTTACAGAACTTCAAATTAGACTGTCAGCCATTTTCTAATTAGGTAGGGAGCCTTCAAGAGAGCCAGTATTTAAAAAGATGGGACATGAATTTGCTATGTCAACATAATGCTTAGTGACACTGCTTTGTGCTGCTGATGGTTCCTTTTTTCCGAATGCAGTATAAAAATAACAGTTCTGAAATAAACAATAGCACTTCACAAATGTTAAGAAATGTTAACACAAGTGCCCCAGCTAAAATTCGATTAAGGCAGTGACATCAGGGTTGGACACGGTGCTTGTTCCTATTCCTGCTAGAGTTAGTGGGAGATTTGATATTTATTTCACAGATAGCAAAGGCTAAATCTGTCATTTTTTTTTCCCTTCAGGGAAAATGCCAGGTTTCTAATCAAGCAAATTATAGGGATGACATTAAATTCTTTAACTGCCTTGGCCCTCTGTACACATGAAATTTCACCCCTTCTTTAAGCAGGTTCTATTTTTAAACTGGCATAAATCCAATTTGTTGCAAGCCAGTTATAAACTGATTTGGATGTAGCCACTTGGGGGTTTATCCAGCTCAAAATAAATGAGTTAAGTTCTGCTTCTGTTGTTGAACAATAACATCTTTTGTGATGGAGAACTGTTCTTGTATTTGTGGTTAGTATCATCCAAGCAGCACTTTGAGGCAATAAAAATGTTTCTGTTCCTATACGGGGAAAGAACCAAAGAATTTTTTTCATTATTATTTTAAATTTTGTTGGAATTTCCCTTTTAAAGATTTCCCAAAATGTAAAGAGCAAGTATGTAGCATATTTAAAATACAAAAAAGGTCAGTAAAACAATTAAAATTAGTATGAATCACCTAATGTAAGGGCATTTTTAATCTAGCTTTTTTTCTGATGTGGTAAGTGTTGGAGATGCAGTTGTTCTGCTTTTTATGCTTTTTCCTCTCATTTAGTCATACAATGTAGCATGACAAGGACCTTTGGTAGTACTCTAAACTGGCACGTAAGGACAAGGAATAGTAGTATTTATCCAATCTGGAATATGTTCTGGGTGACCCTGTCAGAGTAGCATCATGTTCTTTCCATTCAGTTCAGCTTTACCCCTGCTTTCGCCCATACGTTGTCTTCTTACTGATTCCCAACAAGGCATCTGCTAAGATATTTTCCCAAAAGGCTGGAACAGGCATAGTCCGTGTGTACCATCACAGGATGCCTCAAAGTGTCCAAAAACCCCAGGTGGTGGGTAGGAACAGTCCTTCTGCCCTGTGTAGTTCCTGGGCGTGAGCTGTCCAGGTACTGAGGCTTGTGCTTGTTTAAGTCTGGGTTTTTGGGTTTTATAATTCAAATATTCAATATTTCAAATACAGGAAACAGGAAATGAGAATGTGTACTGGATGGCATAATTCATTCTGAATGTGAAGGCAACTAAAATTTTGTACTACTTAAGCTCTCAACAGGATGCTGAAAAATCAAATTGTCTTTGTAGTTTGAAGATGTTCGGGCTCTACACCTTATGATGAGAGCTAGCCTTTTCATGGTTTTGTGGAAAGTTGGAAGGAAAAACTGTTTGCGTCTGCTGATACATCACTTCGCTATTCTGCACCTTACATTGCACTGTTGATGTAACATTTCCTGCTAGATTGGCTTTATTGAAAATAATGGGATGCTTGCTTCTCCCATATGTAATTGGGAAAATTTGAAAGACAGGCTTAAATAAGATTTTATATTCTGTATATCGCCGATTAACTTGTTGGGAAAGGGTCTTGAATATACAGTCTCTTTTTCCAGTCTTTCTGCTAAACTCTTAGGCTAATACAGTTCAGACTGTCATTCAGTCCTTAGTTCCTTCTATTTCCATTCTGAGAACAAGAGCCTCAGAAGAAAAACCTCAGGATCAGGTATTCCTTAGAACAAATACATTTTTTTTTGAGTGAGCCAAGACTGTAAAACATTGCTACAATAGCTGTGAAAGCTGTTCTCATCCAAATCACAGTGTGGGAGAGCCTAGTATGGATTGACAACCAGTCTTTATTGACTAGGATCAATATAATTACTACATATGTACTATCCTCAAACTCTTAACAGTTGCATACTAGTTAAATTTCTATAATTAGCTGCCCTGCAACCTACTAGTCAAATGTAGTGGTATGTCTGTAGATTGGTGATAAGAGATGAACTGAATTTGTAACTCTTACCATTGTCTGTGTAAAAAAGCATTTGTAAAATTACAACAGGGATTCAGGACCATGAAACATGTTATGAATGCATCTGTCATTGACATTCGCTTAAACCTTTCTGAGCAAGCTAGTTACATGCTGACTTTCTTTGTAAGCAGATATTCATTTGATCAGGATATATTTTTATTTGGAGGTTATTGTCATCTTTAGCAATGAGCTTTAGTTAAGTCAGCATCCCATGTTTGCCAGGCTAAACACCTGTGAAGACCGTTGCCTTGTTTCCTGGAGAGCTCTGTTTAAGTTCCTGTGATCACAAAATCAAGAGTTAATTTAACATGGAAAATACAACACTGGTTTGAAAGAGGAAGTTCTTGTTGTTGATCAGGTATCATCTGTAGGTTTGTGTGTTCAGAACAGTAACATGTTACCAGGAAGTAGATGATTCATTTTAAAAAAAAAAAAATCTGGGTAGGGAAGATGCAGAAATGAGCTTCCTCTTAGATTTAAAAAATAAATAAAAAATTGTACAAGATTATTCCTATTTACTTGGTATTGAAAAAAAGGCCTGAACTGTTTCACATAAGTTCATACTAAATTGAGCCTCAGAGAATGATTAAGACACTTTAACTCTCTGGAATTACATGGTGTGCAGAGAAAGTGAAATTATTTCTCCATTCTCAAGGCATTTCTTTCTGAAATATTTATGTGTGTTTAGACTTTATATTATACGAAGAGCATACATCACATGGAAACCTTTCCTTTTCGGTGGGTGATTTTGATAAATGAATTGGCAGACACTCATGTTTTCACAGAAGTCTGGCTGTCATTGCAGCTTCTCCTGGGTTTGAGGAGTGTGAGGCTGGTGACTTGAATGGATGGTGCATCCAGAGTGCTGAGTCTGGCTAAAAGAGATTTCTCTTTGTGCATCATCTCAAACCTTACTTAGTTAATTCCAGCTTTACCTAATTGTCATTACTACTAGCCCAACACTTTCTTAGGATCTATTCTGATTTGATTCCTTCATTTTCCTCCTTTACCTAAAGTGTAACAGATTAATAATAGCACCTCTTAGTTTCCATTTTTCTCCTTTCTCCCCTCTCCCCTCTTCATTCTTCTTAGCTCATCTCACGTCTTTTTCCACTCCAAGTTGTTATAATGGTGTTACAATTGTTGTTATAATGGTATACATAGCAGAGAGAATAACCTTTTCCTTGCATAAATGTCATAATCACACACCTAATACAGCAGAAGATGTAATATTAAAGTCCTTGACTTCGTAAGGTTGATACTAAACTTTCTGTGAGTAATACCCCTTCCAGTAACTCAGCATAAATAAACTTTCAAACAGATACTTTATCCCTTGTGAAGACATATGTAGGCATTTTCTCTCTCTTTTTTTGTTTTGTTTCTTTTATTTCCTCCACTTTCACATTATTTCAGATGGTTTAGGAAACTTTTCATGCTGCTTCTCTAGAATGTAGCTTTTTATGTAAATGTAACATGACAATTTCTTGTGGTAGTGGACAAAAGTAGCAAAATGACATGCTAGCTGCCTTGAAGGGTGTTATTTTCTGTATTTCTATTTAGCTAAGACAGCTTGACAGTTAAAAATCTAATCTTCTTTGACTTGTAGATTCAAGATGCTGCAAGTCAAGGCTTGAAATTTGTTGGAATTATACCTCAGTACCATTCCCAAAAGAACTGTCTTGTCACCGCTTCCCTGACACCCGCCAGTAACAACTCTGTGCAATCAAGGGATAATAAAAATGTTTCAAATTATCCCGAGGATCATGCTTCACCGGATGGTGAGAAAATAGATGGCATTAATGGATGCAATACTCCAGCACCGAGTGAGGAAAGTGCTGACCAATGTGCCACATCCAGGGAGGGCTGGAGAGGTGAAGGACAGTCTACTGAAGAGCTGAATCTCAAGTCTGCGAGGGGAAACGAAGAACAGTTTCAACATGCGAACCCAAGTGTAAGAGAAGCAGCAGACAAGCCGAATGGACTTGTGGAGAATGAAACACCAGCACAATACTTAAAACCACTTACTGGCAGTAAGTATTGTAGTGACCTTTCATACATAAAAGCCAAGTTAAAATTGCCTCAGTTATGTTCCCAGCTCCTTTGGGGGGTGGGGATGCAGGGAGTGCCTTACCACTGTAGTAGCGAAGAAAAGATGCCCCAAATGAGCCACTTAACCTGATTTCAACATGGTTACACAGTTCACAATGACTGAGCTAAGTCAGATGGCAAATGAAGAGATTATATAAGCAGGTGCAACTTTCTTATGGCCCATTTTTACGCCTGAGTGTAAAGACTTTTGTCTGCTGTTCAGCTGAACTGGTTCTTTTTTGTATTTGTTGTGATACCCTGAGAGCTCTTGATCTTTGCATCCTTTTTGTCCATTTGAATAAAAAGCTCTGCTAATCTGGCTGACAAAGTTTCGCAGCAATAGGAGGAATAAGTCACAAAGCCTTATCACAGTTAGCTGCTTTGTAGCAGGTGAACAGGTAGCTGAAATTAAACCACATCAGGTCCAGCAGGAATATATGTGATCTGGACTCTGAAGTCTCCTAGTATCCTGTAGTCAGGCTGGGGTCAATGCTACAGTCAGAACTGTGATTACTGGAAAGCAGCAGTTATTTTGTTAATGGCTCATGTTTGCTGATTCATAATAAAGGTCTTCTTGGTAATGATGCTCCTAATAATTTGCCTTCCATTTCTCTTATTTTTGTAAGATTATTCTTCATATACCTGTTTTCTTTCTTTCATTTCTTTGACATATTTCTCCTCACGTGTGCTTTCCACTTTTAAATGTCATTTTATGCCATTAAAAAAACCGAAGTCTCAGCTGATGTCTCAAAATACTCTCCTTAAGGTGTTTGTTTATCGAAGGTTACTTCAGTAGCAGGAATTGTAGTTCAAAATAGGATGTAGACCAGAGTAATTAGAAAATGAAAAGTCATCAGAAAAAAATACTCTTGTCCCATTTCCAGTTTAAACCTCAAAATATTTTTCTTTCCTGTCTTTGCTTAAATCCTAGAAAACAGTGTGTACACTCATTTCTCTTACCACTTTGCTAGCTTTCCTTATGAGCTACAAATCTACGTAAGAAAATTCCATCTACATTCCTTTCACCTGGTACTGTCCTTGACTTTAATTTCTCCCTATTCTTTATGTCTTACATAGATTTGGTGAAACAATCCTACCCCTTGGGGGATTTTGTATGTGGGACTGAGAATGACTTTGCATTGTACCCTCTTTGGACTATTGTCTTGGTTTCCGTTGCATTTTGTTGTAATTAGCTTTTTGCCATCAGATTTGGATCACACTCTAGTAACTTTTCACCATACTGTCTTCAATTTTTGTTGCGCAAGGAGGCAACCTGATTTGGTCAAAGCATAACTATTGAGTAATTTGTTCTGGTTGACACTAGAATCATACTCATTATAAAATCTCTCTTAGTTTTATAGTTCTAAATCAGTTATCTCCAAGTCTAATCCGACCGGTTCTTTCTCTTTTTATATACCCTGTCTTTGAGAGGGTTAACTTAGCAAGTTTAATCATCTTTTTGGTGCTATTCTCCATACTGAACAGTGGAAACCTTTTGCTACAAGTAACCACGTTTTTGATATTTCTGCATAATGTGAAGTTGATCACTTCCAATCTTCCAAACTTCTGTCTGTAACACCCCAGGATTTTATTACGGCTGCTGATTTGCCAGATAAGAGGTCTTATTTTATAAATGCCTTTAGTTTCCTTATTTATCTTTCTCTGAGTGCTTTTTGGCTTTATTTATTTCTCATACAATTTTTTAAATTGGTGAGTTAGGCAAATACTCTCCAAGACTGAAGGTCTGAGAAGGCAGTTTTATGTGACAGTTCACCTATAGTAGGATTTTCCCAAACCTATTGCCTGTACAACATTGCTGATTTCTAGATTTCTCTTGTATGAATTGTTGTTATTACAGCACTCCCTTTTCCTCCCATGGAAAATGTATTTCAGTCTTTGGCAGCAGTTCTCCATCCTTCCTTGGGAACATAAAGATAGAAAGCGTCAGGTGTTTTTCTTTTGCAGTTAGCCTACTTATTCCATAGGAAGTTACCACTCTTGAACTCCATCTTCCCTGCACATAACTTCAGGAAAAAAAAAAAGGTAATATTTCTTTGTATTTATGGAATCTTAATTTTATTCTTTATTTTAGGTTCTATACTATTCAAGTGTTATTTTTGTGCTGCTTCATTTTTTTCCTGAATATTTTGTATTGCACATTCACTTTCCCTTTTATTAAAGGGCTCTTCAAAGCAGTGTTGAAAATTATTTGCCTGTGAACAAGGCACAGATACTCCAATGGTACGTCCAAAAGTGCTGTGTTACCTAGAACCAAACTGAAGGTGTCTTTTTCCATGCTTGACCAGCGAGGCTCGCTGGTGAAAACTGTTGTCAATAGTGACATAACGGTGGTTAGGACTGGTGTACTAAACACTTAATTATGGTGACAAACAAAGTCAACCACTGAAAGACTCCCACACATTTTAAATGCATGTTGTCAACAGCCCAGTGTGAAATCCAATTTATCATCTCCCTATGGTTTTCCAGTTCTATCATTTGCTATTGTTAATGTAATATCTTCAAATACACCAAAAAGATCTCCATTCCCAACATGAGTCTTTTTTTGGGGGTCAGAATCAAAATGATCATAGAAGTTTTCTGTATATGCTCTTCTGAGTTAGGATTATCATAATTTTGTTCATTCTAAACAAGTGGTAAACAGCAAGAGGATTCATGTTAATGGTTTATTCCTTTCATCTCTGGTTGAATTATGGTTCATGTCTGAGGTCATTAGATCCCTTTTTCATGTTTGGTTAGATCATGAGCTTTCTGCTCTCTTCAAGTGCTGCCAGCCTGCCTCTGAGCTTCTCCCTTCCAATATCTTTTTCAGTTTACACACTACTTCATGCTCAGTGACGTTTGTTAGAGAGCAATCTTAACATTTCTCTTTTCTTTTTCTTTATTTTAATACTTGAGATTAGAATATAATAACTTGGAAATGAGGAGCTTATTGAATGAATGAATTTCATTCAATTTCATTACGTTTTATATTAGTTTATTTCGGGAGAATTTTTGGCATTTGAAAGTCAATAGAAATTTTACCATTGATTTCCTTGTCCATTAATAAGTAAAATATTAATGTCAAAAAATTTTTGTCGGTAATTCTATTGATGGTTGTACACTTCTGAGAATTTGGAAGGTATATCTGCACTTAAACTTGTTTCCAATTTTAGGGCTGTGAAAGCTCAGCTTTGCTGTCAACAATGACTTTTTTGTGATGGTAAGCCTACATTAACTGCTCCTATGAAATACTAGAGGACGTATGGAGCAGAGTCTAGAAAATGTTCTCATTTGTATGAGCCATCATAATTCCACTTTCAAAGTTCATTTACTGTTGCGTTAATGTCTCACCTTGGCTCAGACTCGGAGTTAATCAACTAACCAGCTAGCATCATCCCTACAGTAATGTTTCATTGCATTTTCTTCAGATGAGACTACTCCATGGCTGGTTCCATGCCATTGTATTATCAAAACCAAGTTATTTAATACTTTAGTTTAATTGCTCTGATCTACGGAATGCAGTTTCTTCTAAATTTGCCGTAAGATTTTGTATTTGAACTGTCCTCAGTGTCACAGCTCTTTTAACAATTCATTCAGTAGAAAAATAAAGGTACTCTGTGCATTAATTTTTAGTGATTTTGTGGCTGCTACAGTACTTAAAGCAGTTTGTGGACCGTGTTTTCATATCTTGGTTTACACTGATAACTCCAGTAGGGGGGTTGTCTATTAGTACTCAGGTATTACTGTCTTTTAAAAAGTTTTATTATCAACAGTGAATCCATAATTAGTAACAAATATTGTAACAGCAATCAAAATATTGTATTGGGTTTTGGGACCCTACTGTGTTGGGCACTGCAGAAATGTATTAAGGAGATAACCATGTCCCAAAGTAATTTTTGCAGTTGCACAGTGTAATCAGGCAAGGGGAAACAGTGGGTTATACATTATTTTAGCTGAAATATCATTAAATGGTTGTTGCATTACTCCTTTTTTTACTTTTTGGTAGAAGCAGAGATCTTCGCTCTCTTCAACAAGCCCAAAACCCCACAAAGATGCAGCCAGTATTATACAGTGACTATCCCTATGAGGATCTCCAGAAACGGGCAAACTGTCAACAGCTTAGAAGCAAATTGGCTGGAGCACATGACAGATCACTTCAGGAAAGGAGGCTCATTGGTAAATGCCATCTTCAGCCTTGGAATGGTAAATGGTATGGAAATTACAGAAAGCATTATGCTGTGATTACTTTCCTTTCTCCTCTAATAGGGGTCATTATCTTTGAAGAGAAGACATTTGGGAGGTGCTTTACTATAGGCTTGGGGCAGATTTGGTTTAGATCAGCCTATTTCAGTGAAATGGAATGAAAGCACAGGAAATATTTTGGCATTTGAATAAGTAAAACAGATCATGTATTGTATTTTATAAACATACTAGAGATGATCTTGTAATTGCAGAAATACACAGAGTTAATAAACAGTACCAAGTAAAATGAATTAAACTAATAAGATTGTAAAGCAGATGACATAAATGGAAGAGTGGCTTTCCTCTTAGCTGTCTGGCCACACACTGTGTCTGGGTCTGATTGCAGGTTGGTGTAAGGATGCTCCAGTTTCATCTGGCCAACATGTAGTCAGTTACTCCCAGTTCTTGCTGAGACCCTTTGCACCTTGACGACACAGTGTTTTATAAAATTGTTTTCTGTGTTTGTTTCATCCTAGCTAGTGTGTTCATGTAAGTGATGGGTAAATGCTGGTCTTAAATTAAGAAGAGAAGATTAAAAAACAGATTTTTGTGTGTTGTGAAAATGTGGCACTGAATCCAGCTTAATACTGTAGCCAGTATGTACTACACTCGTGGCCACCACGGAGTCTCTGAAGACAAGCCTGCGGTACAAAGACAGACTTTGGTGCATAGTAGGGGTCTGAGAGACATAACCAAGGGACCATGAGAACAAACCAAGGGAAGT
This sequence comes from Burhinus oedicnemus, assembly GCA_008921705.1. Taxonomy (NCBI): domain Eukaryota; kingdom Metazoa; phylum Chordata; class Aves; order Charadriiformes; family Burhinidae; genus Burhinus; species Burhinus oedicnemus. Next base: position 2,063,045 of record VFFE01007094.1, read on the forward strand.
ACATGAACATAAAAATGTTGAAGTTACAGCCAGATTAATTTAACTGGAAAATTTTGTGACTAGTATACTTCATGGTTAAAGTGCTTATGGCTGAATCTTTCACCCAATTTTGGTCTGTTTTGCATTCTTCAAAAGGAATGCGGTAACCCATAGATTGGGCCCTGCTACCAAGATTCATGGGTTTGTGCCTCAGAATTATAGGGAAACTAGTTCCAGAACATCTTCTTCCCATTTTGCTGCTGGTCAGGATTCCAGGACCCATAATAGAACACAGTAATATGAGTCGGTTCCTGTAAAAGTCAATCAGGAAATTAACAGGCAATCCTAATTTTTCATTTTGCAAGCACGTAGCAAAAAAGGAAGGTCTAAAGTTCAGCTGAGGGAATGCTTTCACACAGCTTCCTGGAAAGCCTTGTAATTGCTAGTTAACTTGCTTAAAAACAAATGGTCATTTACTTTATGTGTATAAATTGCAACTCATAGAGGCAAATCTAATTGGCTCTATCAGGCTCAGTGTTTTCTTTAATAAAAACTGCTTATCAGTGCACTCTAAAATGCTTTAAACACAGCATTTTTCTGTTATTTAAACTTCTAAAGTTCATTTACATAACAGAGGCCTGGGGGAAGTTCATGTACTTGGATACCAGAGTGAGGAGTGCTGGTTAACTGCCTGCAGACATAGATAAAGTAGGCTTGAATGATGATAGTAAAGTTTCAACGTAAACAGGACAATGGATTGTATAAAAGTGGACAGATTCTGGATTAAGTTAGATGAGAGATTGAAGATTAACAAATAATAAACATTTTTATTAGTGTTTTATAGTTACAGGAGGAACAGGTTCAGACGTCAGAAAGCTCAGAGTTAAGGTTTCTAAAAGTGTATTAATTAGAACAGTTACATTAAAACTCTGTGAACGTGCCCATGCTATTAGAAGAACATTTGCTAAGAACATCTGTAAGTTGCTATCAGTTGCAGTTAAATGTTTATGATTTAAATTCTAAAATTTTCTTATGCTGCAGAGAAACGGAACAGCTTTGTCACTCATATGCCAACCAGTATGAAACTACTCAGGGTAGGGAGGAGGGAAGAAAGAGGGGGCTGAGGGCTTCTTGGCTCCTTACTTTTTTCTGGTCCGTTATGGCAGCCTGTCCAGCTCTTCATAGCTGGTGTCCTTATTCACTGATGAATCCTCTTCCAAATTAAGGTAATATTAGCATACTTTCTTTAATTGGTTGTATCACATTTCTTTGTTCTGGGGGCTGGTTTTCTCTTTGGCTTAAAGTATGAATTCATTATTTTGCTTATTAGACTTAAAAGCAGGGTTATTATCTTCTTCTTTTCCCCCTTGTCCTTGGAATGCCCAATGAAGTGAAGATTTCCAGATTGTCAGTAGTCATAAATCTGTTTCTTCCTTCTGCCAACAGTTTAATAATTAGTCTTTAAAAGAGTTTTAAAGTTCACTGATAACAATTGTTTCTTTTTGCTTATTGTATCAGATAATTATAAACAGAAATATAACACAATTGCAAACTACAATATGTAAACCACACTGTTACATCATATATTAAATGTATTCAGATTTTGCTAGTAACTTAGAAACAGCAGCTTGCTTGGTCGTTGAACGTTCACAAATGTAGACAAACAACAGTTACTTAAATTTGGAGTTCAATTACTTGCTAATTCTGCCTGTAGTCCCGAGTGTAAACTGATCCTGCCTAGTGATCTGAAGTGATCATAGGACTTCACCCTTGCCTTTTTCTAGTGAGAAGCAGAGACACTAGCAGCAAGCAAGCTGCAGATTAATACCCACTGCAAATGGAAAGGATGTAACAAGTGGTGTCTCTTTCTTTCCTGTAACAGCAAGTCTCCAATCAGCAGTGTGAGAAGGTGAGAGTAAGGAGGGAGGAAGAGTCGAAGCTAAAGTTGTATATTGATGCCTTAACAGAGTAATCACAAGCCTGCTGATCTTTAGTTGTTTTGAACTGCAGGTCTTTAAATGCCTGGCATTCTTGTATTTGTTTTACCATTCTGTCTTTGAAGTTCCTGCTTTTCAAACTTAGAAAAAGCCAGCTAACCAACCAGAAAACATTGACAGTGCTTAAAGACAAAGCAAATGAAACAAAATGTCAGGTGCTTGGAAGAGGAAAATAGACATTTTTTTAGAGGGTCAGATTGATTGTCTCTGTTATATTTGCACTGCCTCTGACAGAGATGAACCAGTGATGCATTTGGCCAATTATAGTCACCTTATCCACTGAAGTGGCTGGGGTTTTTATCATCCATATGGAATTATTTTTCTCTACTTGTACTGAAGGTGAAAAGATTCAAGAGGAGGGAGGAATATAAATATGAAGCAAAGGCCAACATTCAGGTCACATGCTACATAAAGCCACAGATAGCTAGTTTTCCTCATTGAGAGCAACAGCATCCTAAAGGTTAGTTTCCTAGATAAGGGGGATTTGTAGTTCAAAGACAACACGGGGAAAATTGTTGCCCACTAGGAAAGCTGTTATGGTAAAGTAAGAAATCTTTTCCCATATCCTTCTTGTAAATCAGAAGCAAGAACATCAAAATAGCTTTTTGTCAGCCGAGCTACATCAAATATTTATACAACCCAGTGAAAATAGCTTTTTGTGCACAGTAGGATACCTTAATAAAAAATGCAGTGGTAATGGAACATTTTCAGAGGAAGGACAGGGATTGTAACCTTTATGTTCAGAACCTTTTCTTTAAGAAAGAGTGAAGTTATGTCAGTTCAAGAGTAGACATTGTGAAATGATGCCACAAACAGCAAAGTCAGAATGGTTTGTTTTATTGGCATTCTTTACTGTCCTATTGCAAATGAACTAATGTTTGAAATTAGTAAAGGCCTTTTTAATGTAGGCTAAGTTCCAGGAGCTAAATCTTGTCAAACAGGAGACTACCAGAAGAGAATACAACTGCATCAGAATCAGGAAATACCTTGCATGAGAAACTGCAGAAACTGGAAAGACCAACTCACCATCTAAAGGTTTAGACGGCTGATCTTTGTAGATAGGTTAGGTAAGATTCAGCTGAATAAATGTAGGCATCTGCCCTGCAGCTATCTGCATATGAGTTGTCACCCAAAAGTGCCAGTATAATCAATAGAGACTTAGGCCTAGACCAATATAGTCAGGAGGATTTGTGTTGTGACCCACCTCATCCTACATCAGATATCTAAAAGAGGTCAGATAGATTGGAGTGGGTGATTTAGTGACAGCAGACCTAGATAAGACTGAGATACTGAGTGCCTCCTTTGCTTTAGTCTTCACTGACACAGTCTTCCAGGCACCTGAGCTTGGAGGCAAGGTTCAATGAAGGGCAGGACTAGCAGCAGTGGATGAAGATCAAGACAGGGATTGCTTGAGTTCCTGAGACCAAATGGTCTGCATCCAAATGTGCTGGGAGAGCTGGCTGATGTCGTAACAAGGCCACTCTTGGTCATCTTTGAAAGGTCATGGAGATCAGGGAAGGTTTCCAACATTTAAGAAAGGCAAAGGTTTCATCCGTCTTTAAACAAAGGCCAAAAGGACAATCCAGGGACCTACAGGATGGTCAGCCTCACTTCATTCCCAAATAAATCACTGCGTGAGTCCTCTTGGAACACATTTCTGGACACGTGAAGGAGAAGAAAGTGACTGGGAAGAGTCAGAATAGATTTAACAAGAGTAAAACATACTTGATGAAACTGATTCTCTTCTGTGATAAAATCACTGGATTTGTGAATGAAGGGAAAGCAGTAGATGTCATTTTGGGTGAATTCATCAAGGAAGTTTGACATTGGCTCCCACAATATTTTTGTGTCCAAGTTAGGATGCTGCAGCCTAGACGGGAGGACAGCTAGATGGGTAAAAAAGTGGTTCAATGGCTAGGCTCAGAGGGTCATGGTTAATAGGTCCCACTTTGCCTGGAGCAACAAGTGGAGTACCACAGAGATCTATCCTCGGACCTGTTGTGTTTAACAACTTCATCAGTGATGCAGAGGAGGCAATGGGGCTTGCTTCTGTCAAATTTGCAGGTGATCCCATACTCAGGGGTGCAGTTGATGTGCTTCAGAACTGGGCTGCTGTCCAGAGAGACCTGGGCAGGCTGGAATAATGTGCCAGCAGGAGCTTTTTGAAATTCCATGAGGACAAATGTCCTGCCTTTGGGAAGGGAGAGGCCTTTTCATTAATCCAGTCTGGGAACTGGCTGGCTGGGTAGCAGCTCTGTTGAAAAGGTCCTGGGGAGTTTTAGTAGTCAGCAAGCTGAAGATGAACCAGCAGTATGCCCTGGCAGTAGAGAAGGCAACTGCATACCAGGCTGTAATGACAAGAATACAGCCAGGAGATAAAAGGCAGTGATTGCCCTCCTGTATTTGGTGCTCATTAGATTGCATCTAGACCACATACTGTGTCCAGTTTTGGGGCAAGGAAGATGTTGACAAACTGTTGTCCCAAATCTGAGTTCTTGACACGGTGTGCAAGCCAGTAACACACAGAGTAGAGGTATTTCCAAGCTTATTCCCTTAATGCGCAGAAATGGGGTGCTTGTCCCGAAATGGGAGCACACCTTAGTTTCAAAAATCTCCACTTTTATACATTGATTATTACATATTCAAACAATTAATACATATTCATTGTTATTCTCTTTAATGATTGGTCAAGATTTCTTCGCTTCCCATGTAAATTAGTGCACAGATTCTGTCTTCTTCTTCCATTGTTCTCTTTTGAGTAGGTGGTGTCATTTGGGTAGGTGGTCAATGAGTCGGTGGTTGTGATCTCCCCCTGCTGAAATTACCTTTTACCTGCTTCTCCTCTAATCTTGGCAGTTCCAGGTGGTTTTCTCAGTTTGCTGGCAGGCCTACAGTTCATCACTCTCTTGACAGGAATATCCTATGTGTCAACAAAGCTACATTGTCTAGCGGTTAGTGCCTTAATTGAATCGCAGATAAATCATGTCTAGTTACTATTTCTCTATTTTAATATTAGGTAAATAATTAAATAGGGTTGGGGCAATATAGAGGACTTCAGCAGCAGCAGATTTCCTTAGTTGCTTCAATTACATTTTACATTTCATTTTTCTAGTTGATACCAATTTTACTACAACAAAACTGGAGCTAGTTTAGCAGAGGGCCAACAAGATAGTCAGTGTCTGGAGCACTTGTCCTGTGAGGAAAGACCGTAGGAGCTGTGTTAGTTCAGCCTGGAGAAGGGACAGCTTTGGGGGACCTAACAACACCTGGCAATGCCTATGAGGAGACTATCAAGAAGATGGATCAAGGCTCTTGACTGAGGTGTATGGTAGGAGGGTGAGAAAAAATGTGCATAAATTGAAACAAGAGAGGTCCTGGTTGGATATAAAGAAAAACTTTTTCATCATGAAAACAGTCACGCTCTGGAAGTGATTGACCAGGAAATTGTGCAGTCTCCATCCTTGGAGACTTTCAGGATGCAACTGGATAAAGCCCTGAGCAATCTGTTCTACATTTGTATTAAACCTGCTTTGAGCAGGAGATGGGACTGGGGACCTCCAGAGGTCTCCATTCACCTGAATGATTCTATGATTCTGTGAAACTGGGTCCTGAATGAAACAGTGCTTATTTCTCCCCATCAATTGTAAAGAGAGCGTTGGATGACTAATTCAGCTGCAGACCTCTATATCATAAATATCTAATGTTAGATTATGTGAATCTCACCTAGTGGGCCAGCTCTAGACCATGTGACTGTAGACTTAAGTTGCTGCAGACTCTAGAGCATCTGTGTGATAAAGGTATTGCAAGTAGACTCAATGCATCTGTCCATCTCCTTGCCCTTCCATGCCTCGATGTAAGAGTTTCCCTGAAATTCCTTGCTGATCCTGACTCCATAGCATGGGTTATGTGTGCCTTTTCTCCAAAACATGACCCTGTTAGCACTCCTTCTGCTGCTTTCTCCTTTCCCCCACTTATTTTCAGCATTGCAAATGCTTCACATGCAAAGGAATTAATGATGCAGTTATTCTTTCCTTTACCCCTCCCGCTTTCGTCTGGAAGAGTAGTAGATGACCTGTAAAAGGGAAGATGTACAGCCAAGGTGTGAGAATTAGCAGACATGCATTCATGGCATGAAAGTTTAAATGTTGTGGCACGACAGGTAGAGAGGAGACTTGGTTGTGGTTAAGGGGGAAAATCTTAGTAAGTGTCATCAGCCAGTTTCTATTACAGCGTTTTTCACCAGCATCACTCTTTTGAGCAGACACCAGTATGCAGCAGCTGTCTCCCCCTCATGGTTCTTCCGCTTCTGGTTTTCTCATTTTCTGTAGGTTTCTTTCCTGGCCAAAAAGTTAATGGATCTTAGGATTGACTGGACGTAGCATTCAACAATAATCGCTGTACATTCAACAAGGAAGTGCAGTCAAGTTTATCTGCTGCCTATAGGGTCTCACGAGCTGGGCTATTAGTTTCTAGCCATTACGTATGTGCCATGATGTTCACATATGTGGAAGCTCTGAACTGCACGAGTGGAATGCGCAGCAAAGTGAAACATAAAGGATGATTTACGAGTGAGTGTAAACACACGCATGCTGATTGTGTTTTGATCGCTTATTAATTAGCTGGCAAATGCGTGGGGTGAGCTCAAGCTGCAGTTGTGCCAACAGTGCGACACTGAATTTCGTTAAAGGAATTCACAGTACAGGAGCAGTACACCAACACTGTATAAAGCTTCCTGGCAAGACCTGGATGTCTGTGTCTGGTAGGGATCTATGAGTTTCTGATTTCAGCCTTAGGTGGTGTCCTGTCATCCCTGCTTTGGAAAATTGAAAGGTTATTTGTACATTATGCATTCTAGAATGGATTTGAGTATGAGTGTGGGTGTTAGAACATGATATGTTACACAGAAGTTGAGATGGTTCCCACTTTGAAATGTGGGGTCTAACAAAGTGCCATTTCTGAATGAAATACAATAATTAACTCTTGTACCCATTTATATGTGGCAAGCTTGTTCTCGCAATGTTTTCTAATCTGCAACCCAGCTACTTAGTGATCTGGCCTGTTATTTCACAACAAAAATGTCTATTCTCCTCACTCAGATGAAAAATTCATCTAGATGACAGGAGTTACTACTCTGTAGTCCAGTTCGTCCTCCTTGGAGCAATGTGTAATACTGGCTCACTGTAGTGGTGAGGAGTCTTCATCCCTCTTTAAGCTAAACAGAGTTACAGGAAACTTGTCTGGGGAGACAGCTTGAAAATACACAGTGTATTTTTCTATTTCTTTGAGTCTCCCAACAGAATCCCTGGGAGAGTCTGTAGTAAGTGGTTTTCAACTTTTTTCCTTTACAACCAAAAGAAGAAGGGAAAAAAAAAATCCTGTTGTAGTTTAGATACAAGAATTGGCATCTGCTCACTTACAACTTAATAACTTGATTGAAACTTCAGCAAGAGAGAATAGTGGACCATGCAAATAGAAGCAAAGGGATGTGCAAATGCTTGACACCTGCAGCAATAGTCTTGCTACAGTGTGTTTGTAGATGTAAGCCTTCAACCCTACGAGTGTGGTTTGTTGTGGGCAAAGCCCACAACAAATTTATTATTTCCAGAGAAGAGATTGAATTTAGATCACATAACGACATTGGAAGATGTTGACTGAGATTGTGTCTGCAAGAAGTAAGAAGCCTCTTAATCCTCCTCACTGCCTCCTTTGTGACAATTGGTTCTGAGTTTGATACATGCTTTCCCTTGGAGACAGCGCGTTTCTTGACCTTGTAACATCCACCAGGGAAAGCAGGAGGACCTGATGAAACACTTAAGCAGACTTATCCAGAAAACTCTCCTGTTAGTTCAGGAATCTGTCGGTTTGGCTTGTGTGGTTGCATTTCAAAAAACATATATTATACCAGTGCAAGGAACGTAGTTTTCCTAAAAATGTAAAGAAACTATCATGCAAAATACAACACTTGGGGAGGGGATGAGCAAGGTCTTTATAGTCATTCATATAGGGTAAATGTATTATTTAAACTAGAAAGGCTGAAAAACACACTTTGTGACAATGTGAGAGGAATTTTCTGTGTTCATAAAGAGTACAGTACTGCTTATTTACAGTTTTTCTAAATATAATTCTATTGCTTCATCATTTAGCTTATTTTACCAACAAAAGGTAAGTCTGGTTTTTTTCAGTTATTCTGATTCTTTTCTGTCATGGAGCTGACAAAACTTGAGTTCTTGGGTATAGGAGTGATTGCTGATTATGGAATATATGGCTAAGTTGAAGGAGAAAGTGCTGCTCAAGTAACTTTAATAGTATGTGTTGTCTGAAAAAAAGGCTGAACGTGCTGGGAATGCAAATGAGAATAGAGAGCCACTAAACCAGATGGTCAAAATGCCTTCATAAATTGATTAAATAGTTATGAATGTATCTCTTCTTTCACACCATTCAGATACGCCAGATCACCCTTAGTCCATGTAGATTACTGTAACTGCAACAGCTGATCCATATGTAGGGTTCTGACTTGTGTGAATGAATGGGTATAGTCATTAATATCGGTGTACCTACAAAATCCCTTGAAAAGTTGATATAATACATGGTCTTCAGCCCCCAAAGTGCATGCACAACTTCAAGTAGGTGAGCAGTACTGCTGAACTGAGGACTGAATTAATTTTGCCTGCTCAAAATGGGAGAGCTGTGTTTTTTGAGGACAAACTAGAATAACAGAGGGGACAGCAAGGTTTGCTATTAGAGAGCAGGATTGCTCTTAAGAACTGCTAGATATGTTAGTCTCATTCATTTAATAGAGCTGGACTGTCACAGGAAGGTCTATGCACATTTTATTAATGTCCTTGGAAGTATTTGTTATTAATAAATTCAAATGCCTCACTACGCATGGGGTGCCTCCATAAAACTTACAGATAACCCTGTGTTTTCACAGATTCTTTACATGGGACAATGGATGCAGTATTTCTCTTTGAAGATGTTGCTGTGGAAGACAGTAAAACCATACAGGGCTATGATGCAATTGTTGTAGAGCAGTGGACTGTCCTGAAGGTATGTGCGCAGCTTTTCTTCTTTGATTTTTTTTTTTGTGAATAAAAACACTCCCAAGACTGTGAGGCAGACTCTTACGTACTGATCTGTGCTTGAACAGTACCAGACAGGCAATTGAGGTAAAGGGATGCAACATAACAGTAGTGCCATTTTGTAGCGCCAAACACTCTAGGTTTGTATAGTGCACTTTTGATTTTTATAATCTCCATGCTTTATTGGGGTGGGGGGAGGGTAGGAAATGTGAGTGATGGTGAGCAATGAAACTCAGGGCTGTCTGTCCCAAAAATACAGTTGTCTGCTAGATTAACTCTAGAGAGGATGTCCATTGGTTGTCAGGGCAACATGATCACACAGGTCACTGTAGCATCACAGTTCTAAAGAAGGCATCCCTTTAGGTGGGCTTAGCTGCATAGGAATGCACAGATAACTGCATTTGGATCTGTCTGACCTCCTTCATATGCTGAAAGAATGGTATATCCTGGATAGGTCCCTATAAACAAACCACGTGTGTCACAGATTGGCTTTTTACTGATCCAAGCACATACTCAGATCAGCAGAAACACTGTTTAGATCAGGACAGTACCGATCTTCCACAGCAAATTTGATACATGGATAGGTAGTTGAAAAGCTGGGCTTAGAGTTCTTTGTGACTTGAAGCAAGAAGATCATGGGGGAAAAGATACCGTTGTATAACTCTTAGGGGTTTTTTTGTTTGTTTTATTTGATTAGTCTGCCAGAAATAGATGTTATGTATCGATAAAGGTAATGCCTGACCTTTTCGCTTGGAATATATTTTAACTGGTGTAAAATCCTAAGAAAGACAAGCAAGGCACACACATGCCAAAAGGATGGATTAAGAGAAAATGGGACAGATGCTAGACTAAATGTGTAAAATTCCAGGAGACTAGGGTTAAGAGTTTGGTTATCAGATAATGACTTTGTAGTGTAGCAAGAAATGGCCATATAATGATGACTAGAAACTTCTTGAAGAACGGTGTAATGCATTAATGGCAGCTTTTCTTGTGCTAATGTGCATCTGAACCAACGATTCCTATATTACATTTAATGTTATTACAGTCTTGACTGGAAGTTCTTGTTCATTTTTAGGGTCAAATTGTGGTGTTGCCACTCAGGAGCAAGGTTTTGGAATAATGACAGATGGTTCCATGAGTGCATTATGTCAGTGCTGATCAAGAAGGCAAATGTTAAGAAGCTTTAATATTAACCATATGTTAAAAACTGTTAGGAAAGGAATAGAAGGTGAAACAGCGAGCACATACTACAACATACTACTGTATAAGCCGTGGTCTGACAGCACCTTGTTTCAGAAGGTTATGTTGGCATGGTAAATGTTCAGAGAAGAGCAGTGAAGATGATCGATGACAGACAGCTTCCATATTGGGAAGACTTTACACAGTGTGTCCTTTCAGCCTGGAAAAGAGAAAAGTTGCAGGGAATGGAATAGGTAGAGGTCTCCTAAATCACAGGAGGCATGTAAATAGGGATTCACTGTTTGCCGTCTCTTCCAGTGTAAGAACTAAGGGATGTCAAATGGCACCAGTAGGGGCCAGGTGCAAAACAAACCAAAAGGAGATAATTCAGCTAATTCTTTATGCAGCAGGCAGCAAATCTGTAGAACTCCTTTCTAGAGAATGCTGCAGGTTCAAGAAGTTTAGATGGGTTCAGGTGGAAGCAATGTTGTTTCTTCCTCCACCTTATGTATCTTTGTGTTTATACAAGCATTTTAATTCAGATCAGGAGTGCATTTTTGAAGTGAACCCCCTGATCCTCCCCACTTATTATACCTCACCTCACATCACAGAATGGTCTCATATTGCACAAACTGGATTCCTTTCACTAGAAACTAAACCAGACATGCTGAGAAGTACACAAAATATTTGGGGCAGGTATCCTACATGCTTGCCCTGATACATATTAGTCTTCCTTAGCTGTCACTTATAGCCATGTTGAAGACAGCTTTCTGAAATGGATTCTTGGTTTGAACCAGTTTGGCTCTTGGACAACCAGTGAAAGGTTCTCTGTCCCTGTAGGATATTGCAACAAAGTTATGCATAATAACCCCTACGCACCTCTTAGTTTGCTCTGTGTGGACACAAGAAGGTTTGTCTCAAGCTACATGACAAGGACAGCATTTGATAACGGAGATCCTGTGGTGGCAGCGTGGTGACCAAAACACTAGTTCTAGAAGGGCCCTTTGAAGCATTAGAGCCCTGCTAGGTGGAGTATCATTTGCCTTCAATTCTAGCAATCCCATGCCGGAGACACAGCTGGTCAACAGATTAAGGAATCAACCTCCCAATGCCATCTGGTGTGTCAAGAGATGCTGTAGTGCTGCACTCATGTCTGTGTGAGGGCTAATGTGGAGAATCTCTTGTTCCAAACATAAGATTTGGTATATGCCATTTCAGAAAACTGACTGATAGCATATACACAGCTTGCTGGTATGATCAGATTATTCTCTGCTGCAGTCTGAAATTTGGAAGCTGTGTGTTCCCTGGCAGTTTTGCTCTTCTGAGATCAAGTACTCGTCTTGTGGGGACCTTATGAACATGTTACCCACTGACCTGAAAGTGGAAGCATATGGAGAAGAAAAAGCCTACTGAAGGAAGAAGTTGAGGCATTGGGGAACTCTTGCAGAGGTCTTACCCATTTACAGGAAGACCAGAGCTGACCGCCTCCATTTTCTTCTCCTGACATTTAAATAACTGCCTGGATATTTCGTGCCTCATGCTTTCTGAGATGTAATAGGCATAGGTAGGTAAAGTCATCAAATGAACGAAAGAAAGACTGGAAGCCAGGGGATCTGTAGGCACTTGCCCGGTGTTGTACCCAGAAGATCAAATCGCCTCTCTATTAAACCCTATCAGAATTCACCTTTATTTACCGTAAACATGGAATAATGCAGTGAAAGAGGAAGGAGCTGTAAAATGGGGGTTACAGAGTGAAGGAGATAGAGTTCAGTAGTGACAGAAGATGTCCGAAAGCCAGTAAAAGCTGTGTTTCTGTTACGAGTACTTCAAAGTATCATTATGGAGCAGTAGAATGACTCATTAATGTAGACTTCCTTTTTTTTTCTTTTTTTATATAGGTACAGCTCTGATCTAGATTAACCTTTTCCATTTGTCAGGTTTTTGTACCAAGGTAGTGGAAGAAGACCTGATGGGCAGCATGACATAAATATGTATAATGGATCCTTATTTTAAATTTGTGTCAGATTTGATTATCTGGATGACCTATGGACTTGTTCAGATGTGGTCTGAACTGAATGTAAATTTATTGCATTATATCCCAATTAAGAAGTAGAAACAAACAAAAGAATCCCAGCCACAACAAAAGAAAGCTGTTTTGAGAAGGAAGACATGTAGCGTATATCAATGCCCTTAGTAATAAAAAGAGAACCTTTCTAAATTAAAAGATAAAGTTTTTCTGTTTAACCATAAAGGCAAAAAAGAGGGGTTGGCACACCTTTTAGCAGAGAAAGTGCTGCCTTTTTAATTGCCAAGGCTAATAGAGAAAACAAGCTGAACAGTGTGATGCACTGGGTATGTGTGTAAAATGTCAGTTTGTAGAGGATGTAAAGCTCGCAGCTGTCACAGTATGTGGTCCCGCCAAGCAGCAGACAGGATGTAATAGCTCTGAGTAATTTAACTCTTTCTTCTCAAAGTAGAGCTGTGGCATCCTCTACTGAATGACCACAGGACTTATAATGACAAAATGCTGCTCTCATCCTTATCACTTTAACTCTAAAAATGTCAGGGCATATTATTTCCACCACAGCCTCTGAGATCTAGCACTAAAACTTGTTTGATGGTTTTAATTCTGGTTGTGTAGGCAAATGTGGGTAGACAGTTCTGATTAATCAGAGCCTGTATGATTTCCCTCTCCCCAACTCTAATCTGTCACCTTTTCTTCCCCATTACCCAAGACAAAATAGCTAATACTGTCTTTAAAATTGAGTGCTATAACATCTATTTTAGATTTCTGCATTGTTCTGCTTCTGAAACCTTGTTCATTTTGAAAATATTGTCCTTAATTTACAGGTATTTTCTCATTGAAAATCTTCAGCTGGTGATTCATCACTTTTTTATTTTCTGCTATACCATATCTTTGGTGTACTGACATGAATTAAAATCTCAAATGCAAATGGTGTTGCCATTTCCCTGGCAGAATTGAATGGGGTCAGTGTCTGTTGTAGACATGATAAACCTTTTAAAGTATGACATATCAAAAGATTTAAAAAATTATCTCTGCTGAGCCTAGGTTGCAGGTTGCTTTAATGTAAGCATTGAAACAAATGCCCTGGAAACAAGGATTTGATTTGTCTGTAAATCTGATTTAGGTCATATGTCAGTTAAGCTACATTCTGCTGTCTCTAGCCATGGGAGAAAGACATGACCAGGTCAGCAAAGGAGATGATGGCAATGGGGGTGAAATGCAGTTCTATGAGTGACCCTCTTTACCACCCAAAGGACATATGTGTTGTCTGGGCATATTTCGCCATTTTGCCGCTTGTGCTTTTTAAGAAAATCTGAAAAAAACCACTTTCAGGATCCTCTTCAACAGATTTTTATAGGTTTTTTTTTTTCTTTCTTTACGTAAGCTATGAAAGCAGTATATATACATATTTGTCTACTGAGTTCATGTGCTCTGTGTGGCATTCAAATGCGCAAGCTAATCTTTCCTTGGTTTTCTTGACAAGTTTAGTAATAAAATCTAGCAGTATGAACTTTGAACTTTCCTGATACTTTCTTGTGGCACTGGCAGTATTCAGAGTCTAACAGAATGAACACTTCTTCCATGTGAGTAAAGTGCACTTGAACTGAACAGGCAGAAGAGCACAGGATTTAAAACAGTCTGAATAAAACCAAAAAAAATCACTTCCTATCTGTCATGTTTTGCTTAGGTTTGTGACAGGATCAGAGATAAGAAGTAGTCCTCTGCGCACTTGTAAAATCTTTCAGGAAAAAGTAAGCATACCAGTTCTCAACATTCCACTTAAGAACAAGCTTCAGTCCTCTTTTATACTTTCTAAAAAACCACACAGGGCACAAGTCATGCTTCTTTTCCCCAGCAGGTCACCTTTAGCCAGGCAGTAGTGCCCTGGCTAATGCACCTCTTTGACCCTATGCTGCTGCCAGGCAGGTTTGGGAGGGGCCTCAGCATTTTGAAGGGCACGGGAAGCAGGTGCTTGGACCTCATAAATTGTATACACAGCCTGCACGTAAGTGAAGGGCAGTGCCAACATTTGCTCTCCTGCTGCGTGAACTGGTGGCACTAGAGGGTCTGTGCTTTAGCTGTGTGTCTCACATGGAGATAGATTATTAGTTCCATAATGGTGAAGTGGTGCACAGAGCCTTTTTGCAAAAGCCAAATTTTGTTTGAGAATAAATTATGACCAAAGGAAATTACACTGGGGAAGCTGCATGGTGATTAAGCTGTGTGTGGTAAGGCACCCTGGAGTATAGAAGTTCTCAGGTAGTGTTTTTCTGTGTTGGGTTTTTTCCCCAAAACACTTGATGGAAAAACAGTAAAATCAGCACTTACCTTAAGGTACAGTGTGCAAGTGTTGCAGGAATTGTGAAAGTAAAAATGCCAGAGTTATTTAAGAAAATGTACAGATGGATTGCTGATCACATTTATTTCCTGTGCTCCATGGCCAATTATGTGGAGTTGTTCTATCACATGTACGTTGTCTATGCAATATTAAGTTTAACCCATTTCATGAGATGCTTCCATGCTTCCTTTGTGGAGAGCCCTCTGTGTCAACACATTCACCTTGTGGAGCTTTTGCTACCTGTCCTGTGCTTCTGTAAATGCAAAATTGTGTTTCTGCACAAATATGCTTCTGTGTTACAGGTACAGGCAATATCAGAAGCACTCAAATGTTTTTGTTAGTTTATATGTATGCTAGAAAGTAGGATTTGCATCTCCAGAAGTCACTGAGAGAAGTGGACTTTGTGGGCCCAGGAGGGGTTTTTGGTTGTTTTTTATTTTACCATATATGTAGGGACAGATGTGAATGTTACTCAGCAGCCTGTGTGTGTATTGAAATTGTGACTGGATTCATCCTGAATCACAGAAAATCTGTCTTAACGGGATGTTACCCCATATAATGTTACAGCCTTATATTCTCAAAAATATTTCACAGTGCATGAATTCACATATCTTAAGTAATCATAAATAAGTCTAAATTATATGTGCCCAGAATAATGAGCAAAAAGCCTGTCTGTGGATTTATTTATTACTGTTTTTTCTATTAACTTTCCACTAAGGTCCCAATTTGGCAGCTAGTCTGTTGGTCAGTGACCCATCTGCTGCCAAAAGCCACTGGTGGTTTCTAAGGGTTCAGGAGCTGTCCCACACCCCTCTGCTATACAGCTAGTGTCTGCTAGCAAGGTGCGGTGGTGTGTTACACATGGAAGTTTAGGAGCAGCTCAATGCTGGAGGAGCATAGTCCAACTTTATTGGTGAAACATTTGTGAAACTTATCTTTTGCTTCCAATAAGTGTTTTTAATGGATAGATAATGTTATATTATTAGCAGAAATTACCTTTTGGAAGAAGTCTGGAAAGGAAAAAGGCAAATAATGCACAAATTTAGTCTCCTTGTCAGCTGTGTTACTGCAAACATAAAACATACGCAGCATGCTTTTACCGGCTCATTCTCAGGCAGCCCATATATTCAATTTTTGTCATTTTATTTTCCCTCTTTTCCAGTAAGGTGCAAGTCCTGCCTTTGCCAGTTCCTTGTCCTCCCTTCAGTGCCCTAGGAGAAAGCTCTGGCTTTGGCAGTGGTGGGGACTGGTAACCAGCCCTGGCTGGGGGTGCACATTCCCACCCTCCTAGGCCTTCCCCTCTATTTTTTGTAAGGAGCTAGGTTTGAATGCACTGCACCTTTTCCCCCACAAACAGTAGGTTACACTTTTAAAGCGACTCATGTTTTTTACTTCCCATCCTCTTTGCCATCTGTCTGTAGATCTTAGTACGCAGTCTGTCAGGATTTGCTGATAAAGGTTTTATTAAGATTTATTTAATGGGATTTTCAATCTTCCACTCTTTAATCCATGTTGGAAAAAAATATTAAATAGTGACAGTCCGTAGCTGTCTTGTAACTAAATCACATTCACTTAACCCAGGAAAGAATGATTTCTAAAGAACTTCTTTCTGTCTCACAAGAGCTTAGTAGTCATCTTGTTTATTATCTTGCTGTGGTTAAAATTGCCGCAGTAGGGGGGAAAAAGAAAAGAAAAATTGTTAATGCAGTTGTTTGTGTAGCTTGCCCTAGATATTATCGTTATCATTTTTTAATCTTTTTTTTTTTTTTCTAATGAGCAGAAGCAGAAGCAAAGGAGAAAATGCTGAAAACAAACAGTACAACTATAAATAAAATGAATTCTTTTCATGTGATGCAAGTCAGGGGAAAAACCTAGCTCAATACGCCCTGGCTTCTTGACACTCAAGGTGTGATCAGAGATTACTTATCATCCACAGGAGAGTGGGAAGCAAGTTAATTAAAATTTTCCACCCTTTCACTGAATGAAATGTCTCTCAGTTTGAGACACATTATTTGAACATTTCTGTTTTTAGTAGAGCTCTGGCACGTACTTTCTACTTCTGCTGGTGTTCAAATCCAATATTTGCTAGCTAGAAAGAGCATTGTAATTTCATCTTATGAAACTGTATGTTTGAAATCTTATTTCCATTGTCTCAAATAATAGTAGATAAAATAATTTTAATTATTGTATTAAATATAAAATGAATACAAGATGACTCTTCCTCTGTACCCTTCCCCCAGTGTATTGTTTGTTTAGAAGCATTTTTCTTTTGGAAAGCATTTAATATGACACCAATTAAAGGTCTGTATAACCGTGACTCCTGCTGGCACAGAAATTCCAGTCGTGGGATAGGATTACAACCAATGATTCAGGAGGGGGAGGAAGGAGTCATTTCTTGTGGTCTTAAAGAAAGCTTCATTTATCTGTATTTGCAAATAAGGAGCTTGAAGCCCATGTGAATTACACCTGTTTATTCAGGAGTGATTTCTTTCTCTTGTCTATCATCTTCAAACGCAGGCAATTATTAGGAGTAGTTTATTCCCCCAGGGACCTGGGGAGGAGGTGCAGTGTCTGGGTGTCTGACTCCAGTGAAGCGTCGTGCAGAGTCGGAGAGAGCTTGTTAAAGAGCATGTGGAGCTCGGAGGAGGTGTGCACTTCTGCATAATGTACACACTTCCTTCCTCCAAACAGCCTAACATGCAGATTGTGGTGTCAGGTACCAGCAAATATGAAAAATAAGAGGTCACCTTTTTGTAAGAGTTGTACAGCACTCTTTCAAGAGCATTTTTTACATTTCCAGCTTTTTTTTTTTAATTTTCTTTAACCCTCATTGACTTTGATTTAATCTTAAGTTTATTTTCCAATAACTTTACATTTTTGAATGTGCTTACCTGCTGTTTTCCTTTGGGCACCATTGGAATTGTGAAATATAACATCATCCGCTGCAGATGATGCTTAATCTTGACAAGTCAGACAGGTCCAAAGCCCGTCTTGTCTCGCCACTCAGAGCCTGCAGTGACAGAGGGCACTGGCAGGAGTGACAGCATGTCCTTGAAACAACTGGGCTTCTGCAGCAGCCAAATGAGCTCTGCGTGGTATTGATGTCCTTCCTCATTGCTGTAATCTTCCTCTGATGTTTGATGTTTGTTGCACATCCTGATGCAAGGAGAAGGTTCTCCTTGCTAATCGACAACCTTAGGCAATTAATTCAAAACAGAAATCCTCTTTGCAACGTAAGATGTTGCTTGGGGCACAAACAAGGTCTGCTGTGCCAGTCTTTTCCTGACCTGCTAGTCTTCCACGCTCTAAATGAGTGAGCTCCTCCTGGTTTTTCCTCTACAAACGCTGTTTGATGGAGGGAATATTTTGGTCAGATCCTTTTTGTGTGTTCTTCCAGGTGCCTCAGGGCAGGCTTGTGATGGTGGATGCTCTGACCTTACTCTTAATGCTCATGTTGCGTATTTTTGCGTTTAGTTTTGGAAGGTGTTGTTGACCAGTCTCATAAATCTCAGTGTGTTATTAATGTGTTTTCTTGAGATGTTAGCTCTTAAAGGAATCTAGATATGTCATGATTTTTGCATTACCCTTGGACACTCAATTTTAAAAACTGGGAAGAGGGCAGAAATATCCATCTTACAGAGGGAAACGGGAGTCTGAGGAGACTCTGAATCTACCACGATCATGGCTGTAGGATAAATCCTGATTGCTTCAGAGGACGTGAGTGAAAGGCCACGTGGTATTGCTCCCCTCTTGCAGGGCATCTCTTTCCTGTCCTGGAGTTAGCAATTCTGGTCTGTACAGGGTGATGTTGTAAAATAGCAGTATCTCTGTAAGTCCCTGAAAGCCTCTGTACAGAAATTGGAAGTAACATTAGTAGAGTGTTCTCTTGCATGCACTTTCTTGAATAGAGTTTTTAAACATTCTCCTTTTTAAGCAGGAGTGATACAGTTTCTTCAGCTATTTGCATTTGCAGTCATGATCAGTTTTTTAATAGGTATAGTCAGGCAGTCATTCAGTTATGAAGATATCAAGTGACCTAAATTACATTCGTTATAAGAAAGGAATAGCTGAGATTGGAATTCACTAAAATACCTTGAAATAACTACAGCAGGATTTGGATTAGTTCTGATCAAATGACTATTTTATTACTGTGGAATAAATGGATTTTTTGGAGCTGCAAAACTATTGTGCCTTACACAGTGTTGAGAATTGGCAGTTTAAACTCCTTGCATGCACTTGAAACCAGTGTAAGCGCCTGAGCTTTTCTGGCAAATATAATTGTTATTCCAATGGAACATAGTTACATTTGTAGAGACTAGTAGTTACCATTTCCCTGCATTGTGTTTATTAAAATTAAAAGCTAGTAAATATGCTCTTGTATCTATTTGTTAAATTGCTGGAAGTCTTGGCAATTAGACACCTCACTGGAGCAATCTTTGTTGAAACCACCAGTGGCTGTTTCTGTGCGAATTACAGGGTGTGCCATTTAGTTGAAAGAAATTAGCAAGGCTCTGCTGGGTAGATCTGCGTCTGGAGCCAGAGTTCTGCACTGAAAAGCAACATTTTTGGTCTTGCCCACAGATTTCCTGATTCAAAATAATGAGGAAGCGATGCGTATTTGTGGGTGATAAAAGGAATAGACCTGTACTTATACTTCATTTTTGTTGTTGTGGCTGTTTTGCTTTTGATCCATCACGACAGAGTAACTCAACTGATTTCAGTACAGATCTTTAGGATTTACTGTAGCCTAGACAAGAGCAGAATCCAAGCAAAGCCATGTTGTCATTTTTTAACTACTTGAATATCTTTTTGCTTGGGAGGAGATAATTGATAAAATACAACAAATTTGTCCTCTTCAGATCTGGAATCATCTAAAGCTAGATGGATGACTCAGGCAGTGTAAAAACAAGATCACAGATGTTTATCATTTTAAACAAACTCTCACTTAACAGTTTGTGATGTACGGGCAATTGGTCCTGTGTCTCGTTTTTTCAAACTCTTTTCTTCCTGCCTAGCTGAACATACAATGACCCACTTCAGTACAAAACCCCTTTCTTCCTCCCAGAAAACCCCCACACGTATTTTTTCTTGGGGGTCTTTTTTGTGTCATACTGAATGTCACACTCAGGTGATGATGCTAACTCTTGATTTTTCTTTCGTAGGGAGTTGAAGTGCAGACAGATTATGTTCCGCTGCTGAATTCCCTTGCCATGTACGGCTGGCAGCTGACGTGCGTGCTTCCTACTCCGATTGTGAAGACAAACAGGTAGGGAGGGGATGGGCACTGCCTTTTGGCCAGGGAAGCTGCTGTATGAGCACCACAGTCTGTATTAGCAATTATCTGTGAAGTTAGCACAGATTTCCTTGCATGCACGCGGTAGCTGCCTGTGCAAACCCTGCTGTAGCTGTTCTCTGGCTTTTCTGAGCATCATAAACCACATGGGGACGGAAGCACATGTCTGGTGGGCAAAATACTGCAAGGCGGCAGTGTGGTTTCTGTATGAATTTTCTGGGTATTTTCTCTACCTCTATGTAAACTCCTTGATTGTAAAATTCCTGCTCTGAATCTTCCAGTAACTCCTCTTAGAGCAAACACAAAACCTGTGATAACATTTGGAGTGAGATGCTGCCTGTCTGAAGAAAAGTGATTTTATTCTTAATCGATGTTTGTTTAATGCTGCTGATATACACCATCTAGCTGAGCAGAACCACATGAGATTGGTGTATCATTAGTCTGGTGGCCTTGTTCGCATATAATCATTCTGTGGTCTACTTGGCTATTATTAAAATTCTGAGTTTTTAAATATAAATGTAACTCGTAAAAATATTCTTCATAACTGTGGTGAAAAATAATCATCCCACTTGTCAATTGTGAAGATGGCACATTCTGGATTTTCACTGGTCAGGAATGTATTTATATATACACCAGTACACCAGTCATGATTTTTTATCTTAAAAGAGTAAAAATACACCCAGTTCTTTATGAGATCTAGATGAAGACTACTCCTACACATAAAAGCTTAAAAAGTAAAGGCCATCTGTGCTGGGGGAAAAACGGTATTTAAACTTTTCATATGCATTTAAATATAGGAATGAATGGAAAATCATAATTATGATTTGTAAGCCCTGTCCCTTAAAGGTAGATACGGTTTTCTTTCTCGTCTAGCTTTCTGTGTCCCATTTATAACTTCAGTAACACAGGTCAGGTTGACGGTGCAGAAGGCACCTACCCAGTCTAACCTTTGGTGGCATTTGGTTTGTGCCTCCTGCTGTGCTGCAGACCTGTAGGGAGCACCCAGCTCCATTCCAGATTGGTGCCCTGGGAGGGAGAGAGGGAGTGCTCTGGTGTCGCTGAGATGTTGCGGCACACAGGCACCAGGGAGCTTGGGTTTCTAGCTTTTTGTGCCAAACAATTTATTCTGTGTTTACACACTAATGCTAAAACATTCAGCAAAAGTATGTCACAGGCTGACAGGCTCTATCAGGCTGAACAGTTGCTCTTTTCTCCCCCCCAAAATACCAGGCTGCTCAAAGGCACTGGGGACAGGCAATGTTTAGGTCATTCTTCATTTTGTTCTTCTTTGACCTGCAGAAATAAATGACTGAGATGGATTTTTGCTTTGAATAATGCTGGATGTGAATTTAATTCATTCTCATGAGTGTGCATTTGTTTCTTTTCAGGGAGGGGAATTTATCTACAAAGCAAATTGTATTTCTTCAGAGACCTTCTTTGCCCCAGAAAGCAAAGAAGAAAGAATCTAAGGTAAATAACCTTGAGTTCCTGGTTTCTTTGGTTTTGGAGGTATTTTAATATTGTAATTGATTTCCCATAGAAGTAAAAGTGACCTATTCAACATTTCTGTGCTACACTAGCAAGATGCAAGGAATTGAACTGTTCAAATGAGAGAAACAAAGAATGCTCAAATGATGTGAAAGCTCTCATATTTCATTCTCTGTTGAACTCACGGCAGCAGAAGAGATGTCGATTTCTCTTTATAGCAGGGCCATAAACCTTCATACGTGACCTAAAATTCTCTGACCATGTTCGCTGCCTGCAAGGTGGAACCAATACTATTTTCTCTCACCCATTGCCTGTCTTTTCTATTTAATTGCTATCCCTTTGTTGCTATGTGTTTTGATAGAGCCTAGCACAGTGCAGGCCTGATCTTGGCTGGTGTTTTGATCTATTGCGTGAATGTTAATGAATTCTGCTAGAGTTTAACCAAAAAAAAGCCCCCTGAATCCAGCTAAATTATCCAAGAATGTAGCGGACAGCTAGTGATGTGCTTATGTGGATACACATATGTATTCCCATTTCCATTTTCAAATGTGTGGCTGTGGGATCCCCTGCTCAAACCTGTCACACTGTACAGCTGAGAGGGAAATAAAAGGACTGGCTTAAATTGGAAACGGGGGAAGTGCTGACCTTCCTTACATACAGTACTCAAATATACCTTGCCCTTTCAGTGTGCAAGGGATCAGAAAAACCAGGTGAAGTATGGAAAGGATGTCTGAAACCACATGATGAAGAGGTTGCTAATTAATACAGGCTCGTTTTTACTCTAGCTCCATGCACGCACTTGAGTGTGGGCTAGCCAAATGTCACCTGAAGGAGTGGTGTGCTTGAGGCCCTGCAGAAGCTGAGCTAGAGTAGGAGATTGGAAACGCTAAGCAGAGCTGAGCATTAGGAGCATTTTACCCAACATTTTGGACAACTACAGATAGTTTTCATCTATAAACTGCTCATTGGTTTGGAGCCAGGTTCTGTGAAAGTAGTCTTTTAGATTCAGCAGAGACCAGGAGAGTGTTTGAACTGACTGAAGTAGGAGAGAACCGCTGGGAGCATGACTGTGATTTAGGATTTACCCTCTTTCATTAGTGAAGCTGGAGCCCAGAGTATTCTGTGAATGTGTTACAAAGCCCATCTTTCTTGTTTTTACTCTTTGTTTTCAGGTGATTAAAGGGATCTTGGGATGAGGGTTGGAGTGCCTGTATTTGGTCATTCTCTTCCTACCACTGTGTGTGGTTTTAATGGAAAGGGTGGGAACCTATAAGCAACTGTGTGACTTCAAATAGAGAAATTAGTGTGATACTGATTTCTTGTATTATAATAACAAATGCATACCATCCAGATGACTCAAATCTTTGTTTAAATTTTTTCACTTGGGGATATAAAAGCTTATTTAACAATGTGTGGTTGACAAAACAAAGGATTTACTCCTTGGCAGTATTAAATATACAGATATATTTGAGGGCAAAAATTACTACAGCACATTTTCATACCAAAAGTCAAGGAAAAATGGGTACATTGATTATAGTTATGTAAAGAAATGTAAGACCAGTTCAACGTCTATAAGTGGTTGTTGTGTGTCACTTCAAAGATGCCAAACCCAGCATTTGATTAAGTTGCTGAATATTCTGCACATATGTCACAGGCTCTCAGGGTTTTTTTAACTTGTGTTACAGCATGTCTAAAATGTTTATAGATAACCCCTTGCAGGAGGGAAGTAGGCTGGTAAGAATAAAAAGACATTACAATGTTGGAAACTGATCCATCCTGTGTATGCACACCAACTGCTGTTTGGTTTAGCCAGAGGAACAGAAAAGGAAACATGCAAGGGGTGGTACAACTTATTTTTCTCTTCAGTAAGACAGAAGTCCTCTTATTAGTGCAATATTCAGTCAGTGATGAGGTAATAGTGTTCATTCACTGTATACAAAAGTGATGTTTATTTCAGCAGAAATTGTCTGTGTGCATTTTTGTGAAGTACAATATAAATACCTGACTAAGTATACATATATCTGCCCATAAAACACAGTCTCACCTACAGTTTGATCTTTATCACATTCAGGGCCCTGATCTTACCTTCCATCAAAGACAGGTTTATGTTAAAGGGGAGCTGTGGGTGCCCAGCACTTCTGCAAATCAAAGAGGAAAATATTCAGGTGTCTCTGAATTTTAAACAGCTGAGCTCTAGAACTGAGATGTTACCTTTCCTCTTTCTCCAAACTGTACTGATATTTAAGTGAAACATAGTTACCTGTAAGTAAAACCAAGAAGAATCTTGCGAAAGCTAGTTTCTTTTTACATTAAGTTCTGGCTAGCAGAAGGAAAGAGCGTTGCTTCATCTTTGTAGTCTAATAATAGGTTTTGAATGGCTTTTTGATGAAGGAATAAATAGCTAGATAAAGAATTCATGAACACGAGTCCTCCTTCTGACCAACAGACCTGGTTGCACTGGAAAAAATGGCTTTTGGACCACAGCTGAATTTGCTGAATGTCCTGATGAGATTATGCCATCCAAGCATCACCTCCCAACCCATCCCTGAGTTTCCATCAGCCTGGACACTGCTGATGAAATGGTTGTGCACATTCACATGTAATTAGCAAACTTGTGTAGGATCGCTCAGCAGTGGCTTGGAACGTGGGCTGGCTTTCCTTGGGAAGGTCCATTTATTTTTTGACAAATGAAGCAGATATATTAGTGGCATATTTGTCAGGATTTATGTATGCTATACCTGTCGAGTCAGTATTTCAAGGTAGTGCAAGTTCCCTTTTTTTTTTTTTTTAATGGCAGTTAAAACAGTTCTGAAACGTCAGGTGTGGTAAGACTGGTGGCAAGTGCTGCAAAAGGCAGCTTCACGTTTTCTCATCAAAAACTATTCACACAAATGGTATGGAATATTTTACTGTTTGGGTATAGTCTTGGGTGTAGTGTTAGTTCTGCTGCTAACCTGGTAAAAAACGTGGGAATAACGCCACAGGATTGCTTCCTCTGTCTGCACTTGTGCAGGTTTACATATTCTTGCTTTGCACACCATGCAGGTTGGCTGCCAGGGTGCTCTTGGCCTCAACAGCGTCACAGTGTGTGGAGAGGAACCCACTAGGCATGTGAAACAGTAGAAGCAGAATGTGTCACATTCTCTTTTCTCTGTGTAATAGATATATACGTACAGGCACAAATGATCGTAAACCGTCTGATTTGGTCAGGCAATTTATTTTACTCTTAGGTCTGTTTGATCAAACTAGTTTTTGAATTAAAACATTTCTTCTCATGAAACCAAATGTCCATGTGAGATTGGCTCCAATGGTCTTTAACATTTGGATCTCTTACTTCTAGTTTCACTGGAGGTTCTCCAAAGAAGACATGCGCAACAAACAAACGAAGAAGTCCATGAAGGCCAAATTCAGTACTAGGGAGAAGCAAATGGCAGAGGAGAAGCAGGAATTTGAAGTCACGGAGAACACAAGAAACTTAGAAGCACAGATCTCAACAGTCGCAAAGCCTGATCCAGAACAGCAGCTGGATGATGTCATAGACTTGGGAGATGAGGTAGCAGTGAACAACGACAGAGGTACCCATCACAACGGGGCATCAGAAGAAATGTGTCCTGCCAGTTATGATACTGATGACAATGATGCGCAGGTCTGCCTCAGCCAGAGCACATCTGGCTGCTGTGCGGATCAGGGAACAGACACGGGATACTGTGCTCCAGTATCCGACGGCTGCAATGGCAGCGATGGGGCAGGGCTGGACACAGGCTGCTCCTGTGAATAAGACCTACACTTCAAGAATCCTGTGAGTTGCTGATAATTTGCCAAGACAAAAGAACAGATTTTGCTGATCACCATCACTAACTCCATTGCTCAGTTCAACATTTCTTTGGCATTGTACTTTGCTCCTTAGCACACCAGTATCTTGGTATTTTAAGTAACTACAGGGCCTGGGCTTTTTAACCCACAGAAATTAATTGCAAAATTCTGTCCGCTTTGCAGAGTGGGAAATACCCTACACTGTCTCCTAGAGCTACACTTTAAAAAGTAGGGACAGAAAACACACTTGGGTTTTACTGTGACTGACCTTAGCAAACTAGGTTTGTGTCTAGGTCAGGGCAAACGTTCCACTTGGTCAGATTTTACTCTGTAATACTTTTGTCCATGTATCTTTGCTGGAGAAGTTATTGTGCCACATGTTGTCATTAAGCTTGTAGTGTCATGAAAATGGTATTTGGGCTAAACAGGCTGAAATTGGAAAGCTTAGATAAGATGGCTGTTATCTGTATTTATCTCAAATAGCATAGTTACTGATGATACTCTCTTCTGAATTTTGTTAACTCTTGCAGATCTTTAAGCAATAAGGAAATTGTGTACCTATTCTAAGCACACTGGGTAAACAAACCCCACGGTAAATTTGTGTGAGGCAGATGATTCCAATATAAAATGCAATTTCCTATTTGCTCATGTTTATGTTCTCTTTGCCAATCAACAGTTCATCAATAGTTGTGGGGGCTTCGGAAGATAGATAGAAAAATAGGAAACAAAAAAGCAGGTCAAATGTACTTCTTTCAGTGGCTTTCTTCACTAAAATTGGAATTAGATGTTACCTCCTGACCCTTCGAGGTGATTCTGCACCACTTCCTCACTGTTATGAAATATGTGGTGGGAAAGAACTGAAATTGTACACAAGGGTCAGTGGCCAACAAATGTCACTAAATGACCTTACAAAATGCAAATACCTTAACAGGTTTTTGTTTGTTTGTTTAATATAAGTAACCATATTTTGGGACTGATACCTAACAGAATTCTGTAAAATTAGCAACATTTTTGTTTGGAGCTACATTAAAATATTTACAAGTGAATGTACATATGTAATATAGCTTCCGTGCTAATGTTCTCCAAGTACTTCAGTATTCTTAAAAATGTAGGAAGTAGTTGTTTCTCTCTTCTTAACTGCCTTCATCCCTATTTAGAATTGGTCAAGTAATCTGGGAACAAGGTGAGAAGTACATTCTAAATTGCCCATACTTTTGTTCTTCTAAAGCAAGAGCTCTGTAAGTGATTTGCTGTTTTTTCCCTTGACTGACTTGTTTCTTCTAATTTTCCTTAGTCTTCAAATCAAAATGCTGTACAAAGAACAATGTTCTGTATCAAATGTGCACCTAGAGTGGTTCAAAAGCATCTTCCACGCCTAAAAATTACACAGTTGGCAGAACATTGCAGAGAAGGGAAAAAAGTGACACCACTTTGAATATTCATCTAATTGTGACAACGGCACTCAAGTTTAAGCCATTCAACTTCACACACACAAAGCACGGTGGTATTTTTTTCATTGCTTAAAGAGTTTTTATTTTGAATTCAGTGGTTTAACCACAGGACTGTAACTAACTACAATTTCTGGCGGTATTTTTCAATTATTTCATTCTGTTTCTTGAGATTAAACTGAAGTTCCAATAGCCTCAAAACAGGTTATTTCAGTTCTACTTAAGTACAAGGTCTCTGCTCTGTACAGTTTTAAGTACCTGTTTGCAAATTTTATTAGCGTAAGATCCTTCTCCTGATGGTTTCTATTTCAAGGACTATCTTTGTATTAATCTTGTTTAAAAATATACTGTATTTAATGAACATTTTACTAGTAGAAAGTGTTGCAGTAGAAAGAACTCTCCAAATACTTTTGAATATAAAGCATTTATTGAATTGCAATTTGACCTTGTTTAACTGGATCCCAACTGCATACAAAACTAAAGAGAAATAAAGGTCACGAGGAGATTCGTTATTCGTGGTACTTGCCAACTATTTGTCCCCAAAAGAAGGAACTCGTGTTCTCCAAGTGGTGATGAAGGGAAGCTCCTCATTACTGAACTAGCAGTAGTTACTAGTGCTAGAGAACTGGCTTGGTTTTCTGTCACCAGTCTGATGGAGCACACAAGGGTCTATGAGGAAGTTGCACTTGTTTAAGTGAAAGCTTCATATAAAACTTTGTTCCTGTAAATGCTGGAGCGGCTTAGGGTTGCAAAGATTTGAAGAGAACTTTGGTGTTTTTTCAGTTTAAAAAAGGCAAATGCTTTTGGTTTTATAGTCACATAATCTATATCACAATCTATATCAATCACATAATCTATAATCAGAAAGTTAGTTCAGCTGTCTGGACTTGTGTGCGTGCTTTCACCATGCCCCTGTCTCAAGTAAACTGAGAGAGCTTAAATCAGCTCGTAGACGGATGATACAGATGTGATGAGGGCTGGGGAAGGCAGGCTTGGGCTACAGCAGCAAGGCTCCGCAGCTGTTATGTGCATTTTATCTCAGCCGCCTTTGCCATTTTGGGCTTGAAAAAGCCAGACCACCAGAGTGGCCAAGGAAGTGAAAGAAAGCAGTCATCCCCTTATTTGAAACCTGAATGGAGAAGAGAAAGGGCTAGGCCAGAGCTTAACACCTGTATCTGAAAACCTGACCAATGTGGGAAGTACACCAACAGTGGAGAGACCGAATGTACGTGAGAGAAGCCAAAACGGGAGTTTGGCTGCAGAGGTACAGCCTCAATCTGCAACTCGCAGGGGGAGGGCAGGACTCCATACTGACATCTCCCCCAGAGAAGCCACAATTACTCCGAGCCACCAGCTCCATAGCAGGGTTTGCCACCCCCAGCAGATGGTGGAGAGAGAAGCCAGGCCCCTTCCTTTCCCACAGAGCGCCACTGCTTTAACCCCACCCTACTTTTCCCCCCAAACTAGGGAGAATCTCCCAGTAAGGATGCAAACTAATCTTACCATGCCTCTCTTGTAAGGGAAGGAGACACCAGTGAGTACTGCTGGCATGCCTAGGGAAGGAGCTGGTGTTACTGATGTCAGCTGGTGACAATGAAGCACAACACCACACGCAAGTGGCACTCTGGTGTATTTTAACATGTTAGACCAACAAAACTCACGTGTGTAGCCCAGTCCCAAGAGTCGCCTGTCTTTGAGGGAGGAGCACGCAGGCTACTCTGTTGGAAGAAGGAGTTAGGCATGCTGGTGTTTAGAGCAAGTGGTCATCTGAACAAGACAACGATCGTTAAATGGGACGAGTTCAAAGGAGAAAATCCAGCTCAGACAAGTGGAGAAATGTCAAAGGCTGAATGAAGATGGCAAAGAGGAGTGGCCGCATTAAATGAAGGATGGAAAAGGGGTTTTATATTGAAACAAATAGCGGGGGGCAGAGGTAGAGGGGTAGAACGAAGATGGGCAGGAAGCACAAAATGTTGAAGGATCATAATTAAAATAAGTTTACGTAGAGTTTAGGAGGGGTTAACGGCACAAACGATTTGGCACTTCATCGTGCACAGTTTTTTCGATTATTTGATCTGTGCACTTGAAAACGGAATCATTGAAATAATACCTCAAAGTAGCTTCAACATATGCATGGAAATGAAACTAAGTACAAACGAATTTTTTTTTTTTTTTCTCATTTGGCTCCTCTATCAGCCTCAGTTTCTGAGGTGAGCAGAGGAAAGGCTCTGCATTTGGATACCCCGCTTTTTCTTTGTGTTTGCCTTGAATCTGTGCATTTGCCTCAGGGAGCCAATTACAGAGCAGAAATAAAGCACCATCAGCTCTTCATGCAGGAATTTCATCCTCCCAGAACTGAAAGGTATAAGAAGAAGAGCAGATACTAATTTCTTGCTGGTAAACTCTTCTCAAAAGTATGAGGAATGCTGGCTAACAATACCAACGCACCTGTGAATTAAGAGCTGTAGATGCAATTCATATGTCTCCGAGGCTGTTAGTGGAGATGATGCACTTCTGGCTTTAGAAGCTGATCCCTGCCAAAGCCTCCATCAGCAGAAAGGTGCCTGTGGCGCTGAATGTGGCAGTTGACTCTAATCAGTATCTTACCTATACACTGAAGGGGGAAAAAAGAGGCTTTTCAATTTAAGCGCTTTCTGTTACTCACTCTAAAGGCACCCTACTAACTAAAATGATGTAATGATAACCAAATAGCCACTCTTTTTCCAGTTAATTAATGCAAATCCTATAGGAATACTTCAGATTTATTGTACCAGGTGAGCACACAGCAAACTGGTAAAATAAATGTCACAGGAAGAAGAAAAAGATTCAGTCTAATAAGGCAGTAACTCACAAACCATCTCACTAAGTTAAATATAGATGTATAGATGGACATGTATCTTACTCGTATTTTGTTGGGGGAAAAAAAGTAGCAGTCTACTTTTTCTCCTTAAATCGCTCCTTAGTTGATGACACTAATATAAGAGGAATAAACATTTTCCTAAGATTCTGTGTTATGATTCGACAATGTGATGAGAATAGTTCTCCAACTCAGTAGCTGCTGAACAGCAGGGGTTGCTCTCTGTTCCCATCAGTGTAAGCTAATACCACATTTAATTATTTCTACAGCATATGTTTATATAGGTTCATTTTCCTGGATTTTTTTTTCTTTCAATTATGGTGGAGTCAGATCCATGAATAGACTTCCAAGGTGAAACTCATGTTCCATTACAAGACCACTAAATTCTAGAAAGAAGAGACTTCCAAAAGATTCTTAAGTATCAACAGGAAAAGGCTACGGAGGACAGGGATGTTAACAACTTTCCTGGCTCAGAAATGGCACTTACAACCATTATATGCATTATGGAATGAAGGTGTTTGGCAGGATAGCCGGTCAAGGTAAGAAAGAACTTGTTAACAGTGACAGAGGTTACTGGTATTTGCGGGTGTATGAAATTTTATTTTTCCTCCATCTTTTGGTGCAGTGAGTGTGTGTGTTTAATACTACTCTTTAGGCAGGCAAGCCCATACAATTAGAGAGATGTGTCCTTGCCCCATAGGGCTCCATCTGAGTATAACAGGGGATGACAGAAAGAGGTTAGAGGGAAAGAGGATGATTACAGAAGCAAAGGGGTTTGAAATGCCTTTGTTAAATGGACATTTTGGTGCAAGTCTGAGGAGTGGTTTGTGAAAGAGATGTCATTTGGGCTGAAGAAAGCATGTGCATTAAGGAAAAAAGGGTAAACCAGTTTATAATCCACTTAATGATTTAAAAGTCATAAGGAAAACAACATTTAAAGGCTTCTCAGAATCTTTTTATGATTACACTGTTAAAACATGCAGGAGCCTACTGTGTGGTTTTTTTAGGGCATCAGTGCTTCCCCACAGCAATTTATTGCATGTTTCTAGGAAAAAAAAAATCCTGCTTCCTTCAAGCATCAAGCTCTGACATGTCAATGGTGATCTTTGTGAACAAAAAATGCCCTTGGTTTTATTTTTTGTGACAAGCACGCTGTCCTATTTACATTCTAGAATGAACAAACAAGGAACCATTCCTTGAAATAGGGGTACTCAGAAAGAATCTTCCTCTCGTTTCAGTAGGAGGGAATTTGATGAGACATCCCCTCTGGGTCTGCAGTGAGGCTTGCACGTAGTGCCACATGGTATAGAAGCACAAGCTGAAGTGGCTGAGGCTGCAGGCACCAGAGGATGAACACTTATGGGCAAACCCTCATCATGGTACTGTCCCCAAAAGGCAAGTCTTTAAAGGTCCATCATTCAGAGTTCACCTCTTCCTGATCCAAAATATGGCCCATTGCCTTAAGTTCTGTTTGTTCTAAGCTGCAGAAAGTATGGATTTTTCCCTTTGAAGCTCAGTTTGCTGAAAAGCTCTGGGATTATTTCAGTTAGGTATTCAATCAACTTCCGCAACAATTACAGCAGTATTCTTGTGCTGCACTCAAAGCAAGGACTTGGAGTTTCCTAGTTAGGCTGTCTCACTGGTTTTTGACGAGGTGAATGTGGATGTGGCAGTAGGTATCCTAGAAGCTGTAAAACATACCAGAGACTCTGATAAAAAGAGGTTAAGACTAGAGGCTGAATTTGGCATACTGAAGCTGAAATGATTTCTTGGGAGAGAACTACAGCTGGGCTGGAGGTCCTTTTAGCCAAGCACTGGGATGTAATCCTTGAAAAATTGCTTCCCACCAACAGTACTGTTGCAGGCTGGAGACCAGGTGATGGGATCAGTTTCTTTGCAACCTCTGTTTAAGGCAGAGCAGAGGGATGCTGATGGCAAGAAACTTGCTGCATTACCTGGTTGACTATTGTCTGAAACATCTAAGAGCCGCTAACAAGGAGAAGGCCTTGTCTAACATTTTTAATAATTCAATAATAATGTAGTATTTTTAAGAACTTAAATGTTCCTTATTGAGATCTTCAAATGTACAGTGAGAATCTCTACCACTTAAGGACTTGAACTGTCTACACAGCTAATTAACTAACTCCGGCTTTTTGTTATTCTCAACATTTATATGATGAGTTTTTCTCAAGTTGAGGGAACAAGCTTTGTTCAAGAAGGACTTGGGTATCAGCCATTACACCTAGAGGTACACTCATGCCTTAAAAGAGCAAACTTTTCAGAGACTTTTTGTCCAAAGAGAACTGGGATGTGCTGGAGCCTTCTAAAACTCTGCACTGCAGGATTACAGAGATTTCCTGTCTCGGCTGGTGCTTTTGAGAACATGGCACGTGCAAGCACAAGCTGGATGAGCTATCTCAGCACCAGCATGGGATACAGATTCACATGAATAACTCTGTACAGCTCTGTCAGAGGCTAACAGATTTTTAACACATCAATATTTTAAACTTTTAAACTCAGATCTGAATACGGTTATGAAAAAATGTCTTTTACTGTCAACACAGTTGAGAAACCACATAAAAGCAGTTTTGGTTTTTTTTTTAAAAAGAATTGGCAAGAGAAGGAACTCGGAACACAGCAGCTCTACTTCTATAAAAATAGTAATTTATTATCTAGAATAGGGGAAGGCAGTGTGTTGGCTCATTAGCAGAACAATCTGGAGCAGATTGAGAAGTTGTAGCCTGAATTGTTATTTATTATAAACTGACCTGGCATTGCTGCACACCTAATTCTCTACAACTACTGAATCAGGCACTGGCAGGCTTTTAGAAGCTGACTAACAAAACAAGTGTATAAAGTGAAAATATGCTGCCACCTGTAAGAAGTAAGCAAACCATAAAAAAAACCAGAACAGTTAACGTCTTTAATATAAAATCATTTTTCCCCCCAAAAGCAGCAGCACTGTATTACAAGTGTATTACAGTTAAATTAAAGGAACACCATCGCGATTGAGGACATCTTCATGTATGAAGTAAAATCTTCTAAATAATTCATAGTCCATTTTCTGTACATCTCAGCTTATCAAAATACACTGGAAACCAATAATATATTTTCTGTTCAGCAGGTGTCACTACCACCATTTCTCAAAAAAAATACAGTTTCTAGGAACACCAATGTTGGATAGTAGTTTGGATATAGATTCTATCATTGGAGGTGGACCACAGATGTACCACAGAGTATCCTTAGATACATGTTTTTCTAGATCCTTTTCAGATATTCTTCCCTCTGACAAAGAAGAAATGAGAACAGAAATATTAATCATGAAGTAATTTTAAAAAGAATGACTGATTACAGGTATTTCAAGCACTGCTTTCTTAAAAATGCCAGGCCTGTTTAAGAATAATAGGTATCAAGATTTGAGGCTTCCAAAACCATCTGTTCTTCTGGGAATTTAGATCAGTATTTCCAGTTGGAACACATGGGATATTAGTCACATACAACAAAAAATCCCACATTCAGATGAAAAAAATAACAGAAATACAACAGAAATAGAAACTTGATGAAGTATCTCTTACAAGCAGTCAGCTTATCCTTCATCAATCCTGCCTTAAGCAAAGTAAATACTTTACTTAATAGTTTCTGGAATAAAGTTTGCAGAGGGAAATACCAGTATAAAGTTTAGAATTAACAGAGGAGGCTTACTAGAAATGAAAACAAAAACTGCAATGGGAAAATTTTTCTCCAAAGCGTAATATGTACAGTGAAATTGTTTAGGTTTAACTCATATCTCATTTTGAATCTTTAAATGTAAAAATACTAAATTATGCATACACTAGAACTAATTATCTTAAACTTCATCCTCTAGGATGTAATCAAACTTAGATTTTAGAAATCACCTCTGTGCCTTGCCATCACATTTACCTGTAGTATGTGGCTGAAGTTCTTTACAGATCTGTGAACTCTGTTGGGTAACGTGGAAACGACATGTGATCTTTCCAGGAAATGCATTCATCAAACCAAGAATATTTTTCTGTAACGTTAAACACACTTGCTTATACCACAAGCCATTAAATCAAAGCAGATGTATGCGTACAGTCCCAGAACACCAGTGATTATTACAGACTACCAAGACTCTTGCATTTCAGCCCTGAGAACTTGATGGGCTTGATTTCGCAGGGCTGACCTGCATGCGTACCCAGAATTTCCATAGCTGGCATGTGAATAGACTACCAGCTACATTGTTAGTGCTTCTCTCCTTTTTTACAATAGGTTGCAATTTGTAAGATTTGGATCTAAGAACCAGTTATGTCCTTTCCTAGTTTCTTCCCCATATAAATTCTCACATTTCCTCCTTCCACTTTCATAGGGGTTTTCCATTTGAAAAAAACCCCTGCAGTTGGTATTTACCATTTGTTAGAAACTTTTTGAGTATTGTCTGCTTTATCTGGTAAGATTACTAGACCCTTTACTCTCTCCTGTTCTCCAGGTAAAGCCAACTACAATGTAATGCTAATGCTATTTTTACCAGAGTAGAAACTCTGTAATTTTCAGTTCCCTAATTCACAACTGTGATAGCTACCACCAAAAACCCAGTGGCTTCAGTTCAAATCATAGTAAAAAAAATAAAATCTGTCACTCAGATGCTGTAGTTAGTTCTGAAACTAACATTTATTTACCGTCTAGATTCTGCACTATTTGGGATTTTCACTGCTGGAACCGACACTGGAAATTCTTTCTTAAAAGATTCTGAAATAAAAATAATTTCTATTCCATGAATAGGTAAATTGGCTCATTTTGTTATGTGTTTGCTTACTACCTAGTTACTACACTGAACAGTCTGCCATGGGTGACTTAATGAAAAAACCCCAGACAGATTCTACTAAATTGACAAATCAGTTTCTGATTCCCTAAGAAGACACGGCATGAAAAGCAGCACAGATAGACGCTGCTGTACGCTGTTCCACTAGTACCTCTAATATTGGCCTGCTTTCACTATTCTGGAATAGTCTTGATGTGACTCTGAACTTCTGTCCCCTTCACATGGAACCATGTACAATTTGATAGCACTTTTGAAACTAATCTCATCTTGCTGAGTTGAAGTCCTAGGCCCAAGCCAGAAAGCATGCCTACGGTAGGACTTGACCTGTTTAAATAATCCTGCAGGCATTCCCAACACCTACTTGTAACCCACCACTCTGCAATTCAGTGACACGGACAGAAAGTGGCAAGTATCATACACATGACATAAACCACCACAATACTATCTGCTAGTATCCTAGGACAAGAGACAAACTCTCTTTAACTGAATGAAGGAGAATTTCAACAGCTCAGCAGGTTCTTTGCAGCCTACCAAGTTAGCGTATAAAATGAAGCAGCCAGCTGAGCAATACAGACCTACGGGAAAAGCCCTATCCCCAGTGTCCCAGACACAATAAGGAAATGAAGGTCACATTCAGTCCTCCTGAAATCAGGAAAATCTTGAAGTAGCAAACTTAGTGTGCTATCATCTGTAATTCTGTTCGCATGCTGTATGTGGGTGATGCTATACATAGCTGCTTCTTCAAGGAACAAGTCATCCTCCAAAACATTAGCGACAACACAGGAGTTCCTCATGGAGATACATACAGATGTATGTCACAACAACATAAAGACTCTAGTAAACCTGTTTCCTCAATCCCCTGCACAGAAGCGAAGAATTTTCATATACATGTTCTGGATTTGAGGGACATGTGAAGAATGAAGGAGAGGATATATTGTAAGCACTGCAACATATCATTGTGTTCTCTTCTGTCCCAGAAGCTGTAATGCAAAAGCTCTGCTGTCATAACACTGTTGAAGTGAAAACTCAGGAAATGCTAGCTCCTGCACTGGAAAAAAACACGCATGCTCAGAACAGACTGGAAGATCAGTAGTTAACCAAATGGAAGAGTAGATAGGTTCCAGTTTATTAGTCTGCTTCTGGCAACAAAAAAATGACTTTTCAAAGACGGCAAACGTCTTCCTATCCAGAAATATGGCAGAAGTACAGAAGAAAAACTAGTGATGGATCTTATACACAATTTCTGGAATCATGATAAATTTTCACCTTTATCTTACAATCAAAAGCTTTCAATACTTCAAAGAAACCTAAATTATTAGGGATGCTTCTTTACAGAAGCTGTGCTAATTTGACCCTAAAATGTTATCAGTGACCCTTAATGGCTGAGTGTGACAACTGATCTTTAACCGCTAAGGAAATGTTGATGAAGTACTATTACAAGTAATTTTACAGGAAGTGCTTATAAATCCTGCGTTCCTAGACTTCTACCCAATAGTAACTAGTGCATTATCAATAAATCTTCCCTATTATTTTTAGAAAGTACTTCCTTTGGATGTAATTGCTCTTGCTAGTCTTTGAATTCCATACAATCTGTACTGACATGATGTGGTTATTGCATACAGCATTACGCATACTATTAGTGTGTATATACACATATATATTGTAGTATATATAAGCTTTAGTATACTATGATGGTCTTATGAGATTATAGTCAAATGTAGACATTTAGGGCTGACTTACCAGTGAAGTCAATGAGGCCAGTTATGTCCAATAACATCCTTAATTTGTACACTGGCATAAGTAATTAAACCACACATGGGATTTGAGGCAGGCTGTGACTTTTGTCTCTGTTCATACAGTGTCTTACGCATGGGGGGGGTCTCTGGAATTTGGCAACACAATGATACACACACTAATAGCTGAATATCTGAGATCTATTTTTAAAAAAAAAACTTATTTACCTTAAATAAGAGTTCGTTTGTATTTTTTGCACTGTAGTACAGCTTCACTGTTCCCATTTTGTATCCATTTCCTTTACCCTCTTGGTGTCCCTGAAGATCTGCTATATGCAGCAGTATAGAAAACAATGGGTTAATTCCAACACCCCCTGCTATCAGCACTAGTTTTACAGGGGAGTCACCAGGCTGAGGATCAAAGAAGAAATCACCTCCCACTCGCAGAGCCACTTCTGAGTCAAGAGTACACTAGGATGGAAAAGAAGATATTTAATTTCAAAACTAAAAGCAAAAGTTGAAATATTATTCTTCTTGCACCACAGTCACAAGACTTGCTGGACTGTGATTTTTTATTTTTATTGACCAGTGAGGGAAAACTGAAGTACTTTAAAATAAACACACAGTTTCCAGCTACTTGAAGTAATCTGTTTCAGTGCCTCTAGGGATCCAGTTCTACTTTCAGAAGTTTGAGTCTTCTGATAAGGCAGGATGGTGACTCCCCACTCCCATAAGAGTTGAAAGAGGAATGATTCATGCAAGAGTTTTTCAACGGCAGTATGTGGTTGTGAAAACCCGAGATTAACATGTGAGATCACACATTTACCCAAACCCAGT
Source organism: Burhinus oedicnemus (assembly GCA_008921705.1). Lineage (NCBI taxonomy): Eukaryota > Metazoa > Chordata > Aves > Charadriiformes > Burhinidae > Burhinus > Burhinus oedicnemus. Next base: position 2,099,931 of record VFFE01007094.1, read on the forward strand.
CATATCAAAACAGGTCTTGCTATGAGGTCACAGAAGGGAGTCAGAATGAGTTGCATAGATGCAGAAGGTTTTTCCATCCCCATTCCTCAAAAATAAAGAACACCCAGAAGTGAAGCAAGTATCCACAAGAATATTTCTTGCAGAACCACTTCTGCATTTGCAACTTCAGAGTTGCAGAAGAAAAATCAGGGGAAAACCTTTCCTGTTCCTCTCCGCTTGTACATAAGAAGTTATTTCTTACAGAAATTGGCCAAAGCATGTTTTTTGACACATGGAAAACTAAAGCTACAACAAATAAAACATTTGGGCCAATATCTTCTTGGTAAACCATATGAAGGGTGAAACAAAGAAGTACAGGCAAGTTCTCCCACATCACTGTAAGCTAACAAAACAAATAGGAGCAGAAAACAGAACTCATTTCAGACCATATACAGGGTTTAAAAAATAAAATAAAGAGGACAAGGAAGCCAAGAAAGGTGGGAAAGAAAGAGGGGGGTGAAAGTAAAGCTAAAAGAAATGCTGAAAAATTAGCAGTTAATAATTTACAGAATAAAAACACTTCCTCCAAAAAATCCTTTTGATATCAGGGAACAGTAACAGAAACAAAAGGATTTCCATTAATGACACCTGTATAGTAAGCAAAGGTCTAAACACAATTCCACCAGGAGGAACAAGGAGGCCCTTTGGCGCAGGTACAGCACAGAACAGAGAGGTTCCAAGAGTAGTGAGCATGACCATTAAAAAAAAAAAAGTTTTCTGCCTTTCTTAATTATTGCATAAGGTATTATCTCTCAATTACAGGCTAAGACAGTCAGCATTTATTATCTGAAACCAATTTTTCCCTTTTCAATGTACACTGCCAGGCTTTCCCACAATGTTTTACTTTGTTTTAGAGATGCATGAATCCAGAAGTGTTCCAGATTCATGTGGCAGGAGGAGGACATAGAATATGGTATCCTTTGTGCATATAAGCATTTTTAGGGCCAAAGAATCTCATTCTTGTCCAATCTGCCTCCTTAACCAGCTATAGCTCATCAAGATGTGACACATGACACAGGAAGAATCTCTTACCCAGTGCTCTCCCACATATTTCAGTGCACTAACCATGGCAATGGTAACAGTAAGTCAGTTTTCAAAAAAACTAACAAATTTGGGGGTAATAGGGTGAGAAAGTGTTGTCCTTTAGCCTAGTTTGTAAATACAGCATTGGGGCCAGACTCTTTTCAGTGGTGCCCAGCGACAGGACAAGTGGCAACAGGCACAAACTGGAACACAGGAAATTCCATCTCAACATGAGGAAAAACTTCTTTACTTTTGAGGGTGCCAGAGCACTGGAACAGGCTGCCCAGAGAAGTAGAGTCTCCTGCTCTGCAGATACTCAAAACTCGCCTGGATGTGTTCCTGTCCAACCTGCTCTAGGTAAACCTGCTCTGGCACGGGGGCTGGACTAGATGATCTCCTAAGGTCCCTTCCAACCCCTACCATTCTGTGATTCTGTGAAATGGCTTAGAGAATTAAAGCAATCATTACATGTACATTTTACTAAATAAAAGGCTGTATTTTCCTAAGCTATGAAGTACACTGTGCTGAATTTTATGATTTTATATACAGTAATATTAAAGAATAAATATAAATACCTCTGAAAAAAACACTGAGTAAATGAGTACTAACTATTCCCATAACATCTTTTACCCTGACATATCAACTTCACTTATAAAGAACTTTTAAATAATTAACTACCAGAGTTTTTATACCATATATACAACCTGTTCAAACTCTAGGTTGCTTTTTTTCTTCTTCTTCTTTCCTAAGGAGAAGCATGCACTTTTGTTTAGCTAGAAGAGTCCATATATACCCTGGAGGTTTCTCCAGAGCATCGGGTTTGACCTAGGCTTACCCACTGCCTAAAGATTTTCCTACAAATTAAACCAGAAAACTCAGCAACAGCAAACCGATTTACAACATTAAAAAAATCCTAAAAGAGCCTCCAGAGACTGGGAATTATGAAGTTAGACCTTCGTATTCTCTAAAGAGCAATACCAAAACCATGCAATCCTCTTAGGTATTATGTGGTCTGCTGGCATGTACACTACAAGTTCTACACAACATCTCAAAAAGGTTATTTTGTTTATGTTCCAGTACAGATAACTTGCTATAACACCAATTAAAATACTGTGAATAGTCACATGCTTACTACTAGATTAGGACCACTTTGGATATTCTCAATTCTACTAACTTTGCATCAATCTTTTCTGTAACTCTGTTAGCCACTGAACAAAACTGCAATATTTGTAAACCTGGAAGAATCAGTCAATCTAAACCTTGCAGCCACATTTAAGAAATACAAATACCAAGCAGAAAACAGCAAATAGGAGATCACAGGGGGTTGTGAAAAGAACAAAAGTTGATAGGACAGGTCATCTATGAAATACGATCAGCAGCAGACAGGACTCTTCTGACTATAACTAAATGGGGTAAATGGATGAACAAAACACTGCAATACGCCGAAGTGTCAGACTTTACTTTTAATATAGCAAAAATCAAGACTTGGGTTATGTCAATATTACAAAAATATTGCGGATTTAAAAGAATACTATAGAAAGTCTGAAGCATTCTCTTGTTTTATCATTTCAGAAAACCTGATCTAAATATCTCCCTTTGCTTCCCCTTGATAATCTATATTTGTATTTATCAGACAATGATTCCCAGTTTGTATTCACAGAAACAGCCACAGGCAAGCTATCAGATGTAACTTTGTAACGTGTGACACAGCCTGTTCTCAGGGACACAAGTTAGAACAGAGGTTTTTCAACATTTTTCAGTTTATGAATTCCAAAGGAGTGAGAACCCTTATACACACTAACTACAATATCACTGTAAGTCCACCAAGCGCAAGTGGAGTCAAAAGATCACAGTAACCGTATTACCACATAAACATCCAATTTCAGTCCCTTACTGAATAAGAGGTTTTAAGATGTACGTTGTATTAAAAATGGTTGAACAAGTCAACAGGAGTTTTGCAGTCAATAGCAAAAAAAGCGGTCTAAAAATTACACATGCCACCCTCGCCCCCCACCCAAAAAGAAAAAAAACCAAAAAAATTTTCCAAATCTCACAATCAACAGTTAATCTCATTTACCTCAGTGTGAACCCAGTGAGCAGGAGGATGAACAGTGTGCTTTACTGCCAGCTCTAATATTCCTTCTCGTTCCAACAGGCCAGGGCTTGAACATATTGAGAATCCCCCAACTACAGATACTCCAGGAATAAAGAAATCAACCCTAAAAATAGACCAGAAATAAAAGTTTTAAAAAAAGCCAACAACCCCAAATATGGAAAACAATAACCAAAACAAAATGGCTGCCTTTGTTTCAATTATCCTTCCTTTACAAAGACATCTTCATTTCCATAACATAACTTTTCCAAAAAAGGACTTAATCTTAAGTAATGCCATTTCCTTAGAATTATTTTCATCTAGAAACATGTCATCACCTTTGTGAAACCAGCAGCTTTTTAAACCGTTCTGCTTTTGGCATTAGATGCCACATCTTACAACAGACTAGAATTCTAAGTGTTTAAATAAACTACTTGCATATTAATACAAAAATACAATACGGTCTGACAGAGTGGCTTAAATCTCGTTCTTTTCAGTCCCTTTGATGGGCTCTTCAATTTTCAAACATAAGAAGATTGGAAAATAATTTTAGGGAAATGACTTTTGATTAAACAATTTCTTTTCTTGGGAAGATGAAATATCTGAAGTAAAACCACAGTCCGTAAAAAATTTCTTATGTGAAAAACAGTTACTAGAACCAGAACTGCTTTACCTATTGAACTGCAGGGCCCTCTGGTGGCAGATATCTTTTCCTCTTTGATAGAAAATTCAACGGGAATACATTACTACAATTTTTTTTTTTTTTTTAAGTTAAAGTAAACCATGCATGAGTTTCTACAGACTGGATGGTAACACATGGCTAAGTTTTTGCAACACCAGCAATTAGAGAGCATGGAAGGCAAGCCATTACTACACATGAGCTATAATTCATTTTCATAAAAGTGAGGCTTTGATATTCCAAACAGTATCAGAAAAAGTTAGAAGTTTGTTTATGATCTAACTTTTAAACTCCTCAGTGTTGCATAAATCTTTAAATACTTCAGTTTTCTACAGCACATAACAAAATCCCTGTATTTCAAAAGAAAACTACCGTTTAAAACTAACTGTGCTACCCCATTTAGGAAACAACCGCACTGGTAAGCAATGCCAAGTACTAGAGATTCATTATTCAATTCAAGCATGAGTTAGGCTGGCTCAGTATTAGTTAAATGCTAATGCAACAAGAAATACAGCCTGGCTTCCACTGCACAGATATTTTCTTTAAACAGCAAGGCTGTATTCTTCACAGAGATCACAAATTCTTGAGGGAGGAGAGAAGCACTTTGAATAGTTCAGTACTTTTTAAAGGAAAAATCTCGCCTGCTTACTCCCCACAAAGCTTCACCCTTTGAAGAAAAAGATCCCATTTTTTGCTTGAAAAATGTACGAAACCTGATATATACAATACTATAGTGATATAATTTTTAACTTTATGCTAATAAACTTGATGGTGTATAAAGGTATCTGACTGCAAATGAAAGGTCAGCAACCAAAAAAAGTTGAGAAGGCTTATTTCGCTGTCCTATGCTTCTGCAGCCCCACTGACCATGGGGCTCAGCTTTCCTGGCAGTAAGGATCTAAGAGATTAGAAAGGACAGCTCTTGTATTGCAGCATTTATTGTATCAAAGAACACCTCAGGATGCTACTAAAGCTCTTTACCACCCTCTGGTGGAAAATAATCTTACTACTTCCATTAACAAAAAAAAAAAAAAAATTACATTTGTGCTGTAAAGTAACAATTTACATTCAAGTCAAAATGTTCTGCTTGACATAGAAGGGAAACATTATTTGCACCTTGTGGGGAAACATACATACAAACCCAAACGTTGCTGTAAAACCTAAATCAAACGTCATTTTTACCCTTCTAAAGTACTAACATAGGCATATGCTTCTTTCTATATTAGTATTTCCTTCCCAATAACATAATCGTGAAAGATTTCAGTGCACAGTATACTATATTATAGTGGACTAGCTTGTATTTCTGCTGGCTTGTCTTATCTTAGCTCTGTGTAGGAAGGGTAAGAGGACTCCTGAAGCAATGCTATCTGTGACAGCTTAAGCAAAAGAGCTGTTGTAGGGGGAAAAAAAAAGAAAAAACCCTCTGTATAAATCCACAACAAAGAGAGGCACAAAAAGATGTAAAACAGAGACCTTATGGTGGTTTTTCATTTCCCTCGTTTTAAAGGCTACCTAAGCCAAACCTTTAAGAAAAGAAGAACCTTTAGCAATTGCTGAAGATACCAGAAACATTAAAACCATGAATACTTTGAGGAAGTAGCTTTATAACATCCCTATACCTCAATGCATGTTTTAGTAAATCAAAATGGATAACAGCAACAAGTCTCTTCATAATTACTTGAAGTCAGATAAAGACTAATTTGTGCTTGCAAAATAAAGTCAATTTTGCTTCTGAAAAATTCAGTAATTAGAACACTTTCAAAAAATGTATACATTTTAGTGACAATCTTTGGCTGTAACATCTTCCTATAGCAAATTCTAAGAAGTTAGCCTTTTCTACTCAGGAAATTGTGGCCTGGTGTTTTGTGCTGCTCATCAAAAAATGCAACCGCAGTTTATAGCTACAAGTATAGAAGAGTTGTTGTATCCCTTACAATAGCATTAGAATACTTTCAAGGGAGAAGAAAATGAAAAAGAGTAATTATAATTAAAGCTTTCAGTTTTTCAGGATGATAATTTCTAAAACATTTTTGGAGGGTAAACGCACTTTCCAAGTACTGGCAAGCAAGAATTTAATATGAGTCACTGCACATGTGCAAAAACTGCAGCAAATTACTCCACAAACAAATTATTGCAATCAACATCTTGTGTTCTGGTTCTAAATTTAAAAGCCAGCATATTAACACTACATGAGTAACATATGCTGTTAATACCCTAGCAGCTATACTTTGATTCCAGCAAAACCACTTTCAGATGGCCTAAGCCAATAAAAAGTTTAAGAACTTTTAAATGACCAATGCCAAAAGCAACTACTCATAGTTTCAAATTGATTTTTAAGAGAAAAAAAAAAAGTGAGTGGGAGTATTTTTAACAAGGAAGGAAGACAAACATGAAAATCCACCATTCCCCTGTGAAAACAAGCTGTAAGGTTGCTTAAACAAACAGCTAATTATTTCAAAGGCTTAATAATTCAAGGGTTTGGGTTTTTTTTTTCAAGTTTGTCTATCTATATTTATATATTAATCTGAACTAATATGCTTAATTTTCAGAGTGGAAACTTCTAGGGGAAGAAATAAAAGTTAACAGGCAATTCTGACTTAATTATAAACCAAAACTGTCTAACTCGCACATCAGCAGCAATCCGGCTCCACTGCAAAGATAACTAGTAAATAGAGACAATAAAGACAGCTTGCAGAATAAAGTGCAGTGTACTTCAAAGTACTCTTGAAGAAACAATGTAATACACATAAACCAGAGGAAAATACCAAAACAATCAAACTGAACCTTTAAAGAATATCAATTTTTGCCCTTTTAAAACTAATTTTAGCATATTTAATAATGGCTATTTTAAAATTATGTGAAATATCAGCTATTTCACAGAGCACTCAACAATAAAACATCACATTATATAAATTAATGATTTTTTCCAAGGCTCAAATATCAGAGGTCTTTTAATATTTTGTTATAGTGGACCTCTGCTAGTAATTTTCCCCTCAAGTTTCGGAAGATCTTACCACTGTCCTGCTTTGAAAGTAAAATCTTTACTTGCGATAGCCAAACGAAGTCTTTTGACTGTCTTCGATTCATTGGTGATTCCACACACTTTTGCTTGTGAAATTACCTAACAAAAGGAAAATGAAGCATTGTGTTACGTAGATATCATTTGCAGCAAAAGTACTCAAGAATCTGTGTATGAGGTACCTATCACTTCACGTGTTATCTGCAGCATTCCATTACCTAAAGCACCCATATTTTTTCACTGAGGTAGAGAAATAAAAATTACTTACATGGTCGCTGCATGGAGAAACGGTTTTCTACTTAGAGTCTACTGTGTCTGTCACTTTTGTCAGGGTTATACTAAGATTATATACAAACTTATTTTATTTCAGTTGAACAGAACATAACGATAAAGAGAAGCTATTGCTAGTTACCACTTTTCAGATTCTTTTGACATCTATACAATGCAAACGCTCCTGTATCTTTCCAGCGACAAAGTGAAAGTTCTCTGATATAAAGACTGACAAAGGAAACTCACAGAAGATCAGCTGCCACTGAAGTCCCAGTGAGAATTCTGGATCTGCACCTAGTTTTATTTAAGTAATTAAATGCACTACTGAAAGATTATGCATTAATGCGTAATGCATTAATGAAAGAAAACCACTGAGCCTTGTGTTACTGCTTTTAGACGCAAACCCATTTGACCACATACATGATCTATGAACACAGGGAAACTGCAACACAAGCATCCATTGCAAGTTAACAGAAGAGTTTTTGTTTGGCAACTAGATGGGAGGGGATGTAAGAGCCACAGTTGATACCGCTTGTAAAGAGTTAAAAAAAAATTATGAAAAATAATGTTTTTCTAAATGAAAAGCAGATTTTGCAAGAGAACCATTGGGGAGGAGCTCCCCATTTAAACTCTGATGCCCGTCAGTAGAACGTGGATTTTCACCCCTTCCCCTTCCTGCCCTTCCTCTTCAAGTATTTTTGAGTTATAATTATTAATCTTTTTCCTCTACAAAGAAAGTAAAGCCCTAAATATTTTCTACATAGGCCAATATACAGATTTTACTCTGTTAAAAAATGCTGATGTCATTTACCACACTAGGAAATACTAATAATACCACCACAACTGTACCATTTCTCATTTGTATAAGATCAAATAGATCAAAAAAACCCTAAAAAACCCTTTAAGCAACTATGCTTTAAATTAAAACACATGGCAGGAAATTAATTTATTCATAAAGCAACATCTGAACACGTCTGCTGTCCCATTAAACAGCAGGACATATGCCTTTTTAAAATAAAGTAGCATACATTTCTTTTCCACTTTAGCAGACAGTATTAAATTGGGAATGCAATCACTCTAAGTTAACAAGAGAAATGTCAGATACATGACTTAAAATGGTTGTTCTGATGGAGAAACCTTAAGTACAGGAAATGGACATTAAGCTTAGATCTTCTTCATTCCCTTCTTTACTCTTCAGTACACTCTCTAATTTGTTCTTTGGCTGATACATCTGACAGAGCACTGGAAATTTAATTCTTATAAAGTTATTACAAAAATTGAATTTGAGTCAGAGTGATCAAAGACATTCAACCAGTATTTTGGACCATCACAAGAGTATCCAAGTGACCCAGAGCAAGGCTGCAGTGAGAGGCGGGCGGGGGACGACACAGGACTCCAGACTTTGCCATTGTATTTCAAGAAAGTGTTAGGCACTTTTTCTTGTCCTGGTCCTTCCCCATTACCACTCTTCAACAGGCGATATTGTGTAGCATGCACACTAATGCAACACAGACCTATGATTCTTTCATCTTTCTACAGGACTGAAAGGGCCAATTAAAGCAATACAGACTGAGGGAAGCCAATTGCTGATTATACGGAATTTAAAACCAAGCAGAGGATTTAAAATAAACTGATTTAAAAGCAGTCAGAAATAAAGTAACAAAGAATAAATCAAGCATTAAAAAAAGAAACAGCATAATCATCTGATACACAGAGAATTTGCAGTACCAGAACTGAGCCCTGCTCCTTCACCTACCCCATACAGCTTCTTTCTCTTCCTCAGACCTTACACAGTTCCCTGTACCACCTAAGAGCTTCCAAAACCTCATAAGGATCCATTTTCCACGTATTTCCCAGCTACCCAGCGTTTATGTTGAGCAGAAACAGTAAGCAAACCAAGCAATCAGAAATATCCAAGATAAAAACACATGGGTTGCAAAACTCAAGTGCAATCATTTTTTTCATATTGGAAGCAAACAAGAATGTGCTTCTGTCTGTACCCGTCTCCATGCTCAATCTGTCCATGTACTGAGTTAATCTGGTATAAATCGGATCCACCTGAGAAGCTCTGTGTCCACAAGCAATGCTAATCTAGCCCTGTGACTTATTCTCAGCTATACCCATTGTTAGGGAAAAATGTGGCAGGGAGAACTTAATTATGTACATATATGCAGGTTAATAACTGTATAGTGAGTTTGAGAACATAGTTTGTCCTGCTGTGTGACACACACAGGACTGGCCTGTCACGAATGGCTGCTCCTTAACACTGAGAGAAGCTAACTAAACAATGGAGAAAAATCAGGCACCATTTCCCAACTCCTGGGAATTAAAGATGGGATTTTTTCAGGCAAAAAAGTGCCGTACTTCTCCTGAAAAGTCTAAGAAAAAATGCAGAATTGTTCTCACTTTGAGAACTGAAGTCATATTCTCCCAATATTTAAAAATTTTAAAACATCTACTTTAGCTAATTACAGAAAGGAAATACCTATAGCAAGTACAAGAGTATGTTCACCTCTGAACATAATGAAAAAGAATGCTTACTGCACAAAACTGAGACACAGAATAATCATTTCTGGATTTTGACGGAGAACAATGCTCTCTCTGGATTCTGACAGAGAACAATGCTCTATCTTCCTTGTACTTGTGAATTAAAATAGATACAAACTAAGATCCTTTTTAAACTATCATCTCTCCCCTCAAAATGTCTACACTTTTTAATCTTACCTCCTACATTATGTAAGGACATCTTCTATGTTTTTTAATCTCAAATTTGAACCAGAATTGTAGAAATCCATAAAAATCTGAGGAGCCTGTGTAGAGATGAAGTGTATCGGTGTGCTTTCATTACTTATCATAATCCATACTTGACCAGAATTCTATTAAATTTCTTGTGCAACATAAAGAGTATCACATGTCACCGACAATTTTTATAACTCATTACATTTCACCCATTGACCACAAAATACACTTATTTTACAATAACAAATATGAAAAATGAGGAGAAAATGAAGTAAAACAGACTCCAGTAGAAGACAAAATGAAGGCTAAGAATCAAATATAATTATCCAGTTTCTTCACACACAGAACACTAACCTCCTGGCGAAAATTATTTGCTGTCCTCTCTAGATGATCCATTTTCCTTTTTGATTTTATTGTGCTGCAACAAAAAGCAAAGAAAGGTAATTGTCATTTTGACAGCTGTGCTACTGTCCCTTACTGACAGGAATTTCTATTAACATAACAATTTACCAGTGTAATCTAGACTACAGATAACATAAGTCTAAATAAGAATTAAATACAAATATATATAGTTGGGAGTTAAATAAGTACTTATAGGTATGTAGTAATTTGTCAGCTTCATTTTGACAGTGCTACTGTGACATTCTTTTTTTTTTTTTTTAAAAAAAAAGGGTTTTTTTATGTGGATAACCTACCCGTTCACTGTGCAGTAATAAAAAGCAGAGTGCCTCAACACCACCGATGCCGAATGAGTGGGAAAAATTCTGCTAGCACCTCTCAGTAACTGAGGAACAGTAAAACCCACATAAATAGTAGCATGAGCCATGATGACTAGGCTGTCTTCAGAATCATCAGCTCCTGAAAAATCCATATAAATATGTTAAATAAAATAACCACTGTTTGACATGGCTTGTTTTCACCTGTTTTTTCCATTAAATCAGAAAGGCCAAAGCTCAGCTGTAGCTAAAACTAGCAGTAGACATAGAGGGTAACAATAAGGAATTTTAAAAAGTACAAAAGTATCATAAAGAAGTGAAAATGCACAGCCATCGATTGAAGAGGAAGACAACCTCGTCACAGATGGTATGGAAAAGGCTGATGTACTCAAAGGTTTTTTTTTCCCCTCAGTCTTCACAGACAAAACCTGCACCCAGACCTCTGCTTGTACCAGCAGCATTCAGGACGGAGGGGGATAAGTAGGAGAGGGGCCAGCAACTGCTCAGAGAAGCTGGATGTATTCAAATGCACAGAGCCAGATGGGTTACACTCAAGGTTGCTAAGAGACACAGTTGACATGCTTGCGAGGCAACTGTCTATTACCTACCAAAAACAGTTACCAGAGAAAGTCTCCAAGTAACTAGAAAAAGACTAAAGCATGGTTATTTTTGAGAGGCAAGAACAGTGCCTATGTCCAGTCAGCACCACCTCAGTCTCTGGAAAAATGCTCAGAGCTTGTCCCCTTAAGCTGTGTGAAAGCTACGAAAGTAATCAGGGAGATTCAACACAGACTGACCAAGGGCAAATTATGTTTGACAAATCTGAACACCTACTGCGATGAAACGTCTGGTCACACAGCTAAGGAGACACCAGTGGATACAATCTATGATTCTATGAATATACCTTGACTTTCCTGCAGCTTTTCACACCATCTCCCATAGCATACACATTAGGAAGCTGAGGCCAGATGAACTGTTGGAGTGGTTGAAAACTGGCTAGGTGGGCAGAGAGACTTGAAGGTTTGATAGCTTCAGGTCGCTTCAGCTGCTGGCTAGCAACAGTAAGAGTATCCTGGGATTGATAACGGGGCTGATACTGTTCAGTAACTTTATCACTAACTTGGATGAAGAGACAGAATGTACCTTACCAAATTAGAGGTATGGTTGACTTGCTGAATGATAGGGCCTCACTTCAAAGGAACACTGAGAAACTGCAGGACTGGAAAACAGAAACCTCATGAACTTAAAGAATTACAAAGGTCTGCAAAGTACTAGGTCTGGGGCTGACCTAGTCCAGTGCTGGAAACCGTCCTGCTCCAAGAAGAAGCTTTGACTAGGCAACCCTCAGAAGTCCCTTCCAGCCAATATATCTGTGATTCTCAAGGCTTAAACAATAATTTTATTTGAAAGAGGATGAGGCAAACACTGAATACGCATTCCCTTTCTATTGGTAAAGAAAGTGTTCTGGCTGGAAAATTTTATAAACATTAAATAAAACTGTTTGTTTACAGGTTTATTTAAAAACATGTAAATCCCTCATACTTCCTTATGCCCTACATAATACCCACATCTCTAAACAGCTAAACAAGTAGTGGACATGCACTACAGCAGAAACATGGTGTGACGCTTCAAAACTGCACGCTTAAATGGAGCTATGACAGAGAAAGATAAACTGACACATACAATATTCAAAATAAGTCAGAAACATCCTTCATTTACAAAGTGTAGGAACAGGTTCATAGCGAGTGAAGAGATATTTCTCATTGCTTGTAAATCTGCCTTTGTTTTTCCTAAAAAGGATTAGCATAATGCTCTATCATATTATCATCACCTATCCAATTATATTATTTCTGTGATGCAGTCCACTGCTGCTTTAAAGCATTCTTAATCTTTTACTTCCATATAAATCTCTTTTCCTACATTCTTTTACAGCATGTAATTTATTTTCAAAATGTTTTTGTTTTTCATTTGGAATCCTTTGAAATGGCAACAGTCCAGCTTGTTTAACTAATCAGGCCTATACTCTCTAGGCTTTCACCAACAGCTGCGTTGGCTGGTCACTTAGTAATTTGTCCTGTTTATAATCTGTACAAATGGGAGGCAGAGCTTTCATAAATTAGGCTGCTCAGAAATGGAATACATTTACTGTAACTACTCAAAATGCCCACTTTCGAGCATAAGAAATACTTCCTGCAGCTATTAACTGTCTGTAATTTTTAATAGCTTTTTAGCATTTAATTCCACAGCAGCTTGCAACTTTTCAAAGTGGAATTATTTAAAACTCATCTACCACCGGTGAGCAAAATCACTTTAACTTTTTTTGTCATAGCATATATAGAGTACTATATTTAAACAAAATACTTCAGCCCTTCCTCCATGCAAATGTGTCGAAGCTATTGATAACAAAAGTATTAACACCCTTAAATTATTTTAGCAAGACAAAGTACACATCTAATGAAGAAGTCACATTCCTCTACATCAGCGTGTTCAGCGCTGAGTGCTTACAAAGCATTGAGTTACTCAAATTCATGAGATCATTTTATGATCTGGAGTCTTTTAGACAGCAGATCTTGGTTATATCCATCTACATGTCCTTTTTTTAGGCTTCCAAGTGCTTTTGATTCACGTTTTCAAGCTTTTCACTCTACCGCTCTACCACGTTAACTAATTCAAAGTAAAAATGAAGGATATTTGAAAGTGGTCATTCTTACGTTTATTCCAATAGCTGTGACTAATTAAATCACCACAACATCACAATGAACCACATAAAGTCCAACGCTTTGCCTCACAGCTTTCAAAACCTTTCCCGTAGTTAATTGCTACTAAACACAGCGACATCTGCTGGTAAATTAAGTGGCCTAACTTTAAAATCCAATACAAAGCTTCTGCATTGTTTATTTTATGTATTTAGTTTAATTTTGCTGCTAGGGTTGACAGTCACTTAAAACCAGCCTCTTTCTCATTTTCACTGCTACCAATTTAGAAAGCAAACGTGTTCAATTCTACACATGAAAATGTAAAACAAACAAATAAAGTTCAATATCAATACATAACGCTGAAAACAAAATAAATGTCAGCCTTATTTTATTGTAGCAGCTACAGCTTTGAAGTCAGAGCTGAAAGAGCCTATTGATACAGACTATTCTAAGACTGAGACTCTACCCTAAATTAAAAATAACTCCTGAACAGTAGTTCAAGATACTTGTTCCATTTACACTATCATCAATCACTTTCCAATCCTGAAAAAGCACAATAAAAATCAACTGTAATTTTTACTCTGTAACTAATAAAGTCTAAAATTTCTTTTATTGAGTCCTGGTTCTCCTCCACAAGTCTGAGTCATGCTTTTAGAAAATGTGAACAGCTTCTCCCCCATCTGTCAGCTTGGTAACTTTCTTGGCTCATCTAGCTCCTTGGCAATTCCCTGCCCTCCAAGTAGCCCGGTGCTACAGCCTCCCAAGCTCCTGTCTGGCGGGACACTCTGCCTTTATTTTTTCTTCTCTCCTTACCCAAGCCCTGATGGAAATAGCCACTCCAAATACCCCTTGGGAGCACTCCTTGTTCTGAAGACAGAAACAAGTGCTTCTGTTGCATATGACTCCTTCCTCTCCTCACTTAATATTAAAATTAAGCAAGTAATTAATTCTCCTTACCCTCTGACCCACTGGCCCTGGGTTAATATCACTTGAGCTCTATGACCACATCTCTTCTTTTCCTCAGTCCAACATCAGTATCTGAAGGGAGAGAGTTACTTTTAGTTAACCTCCACCACACTGAAAAGCAACCTACTATGTAAGTTAATGCAGGAGAGCGCTGAGGGGCAAGCAAGGACACTGAAGCAAAGAGGATAGGAAATCTTTTACTAAAAGCAAGCCTATAGCTCGGTGAGACACACCCCTCCAGACAAACTGTCCTTCCTGTAAAAATCATCACCCAAAAAAGCTTTCCACCCTGATCTAGCGTTAAGGAGCACATGGGAGGGGGGGGGGGAGTGGGGGGGTGGAGGCGGACGGGACGGGAGAAGCCTGCGCTTGGCTGAAGCGGGGCAGCATGAAGGAGGCCGGAGGGCTGCCCTCCCGCCGCCCGGGGGGCGCGCAAGGACAAGGTCGCGGCGACACCCCGCCGTCCCCCCTCAGCCACTCGGGATCACCGCGCCGCCTGCCAGGCAGGCAGGCAGGAGGCCGAGGCGGGGAACCAGCCGGGCCGAGAAGCGCAGGACACCGGCCGCCGAGGGTGGCCGGACCGTCGAACCGCTTCCCGCCGACGTGTGGGGCTCCCGCCGCCAGGAGGGGGCAATCCCGGGGAGGCCGCCGCGGCGCCACCCCTACACCCGCTGTCGCTGTCGCTGTCGCCCTC
>VFFE01007094.1:2114883-2159150 GCA_008921705.1 Burhinus oedicnemus
CTAACGGACCCCCCGGGGCGCGCGCCCCGCCGCCGCCGCAGCCCCTACCCGGCGCCACGTCACGTGACCAGAGGCCCTCTCGCCCCGCCCCCGCCCTCGTCACGCGGCGGGCGCGCGTGCGCCCCTGCGTCCCTTCCGCCTCGTCCCGTCTCTTCCTTCCCCCCCCTTCCGGCGCCATGTCGGTCTTCCACGATGAGGTGGAGATCGAGGACTTCGAGTACGACGAGGAGACCGAGACCTACAGCTACCCGTGCCCCTGCGGGGACCGCTTCCTCATCACGCGGGTAACGGCGGGTGGGGAGGGAGGAGGTGGCGGCGGTGAAACAGCGTTAGGCCGCGGCCCCGCCTCCGCCGGCGTCTGTGGGTCGGACAGGCGGCGGGTAGGTGACTGTGTCCTTCCCGGGGGCTGTTGCAGGAGGACCTGGAGAACGGCGAGGACGTGGCCACCTGCCCCAGCTGCTCCCTGATTCTGCGCGTCATTTACGACCAGGTGGGTGCGGGGAGCGGGCTGTCGGGCACGGTTGCGGCCCGCTTCCGCCCGCGCCGGGTTGGCCAAGTCGAGTTTCGATCTGCCATCCCCTGAGGAAGGTGCGGTGGTAGCTTTTAAAAGTCCCTGGTAAACGTGGGATAGGGTTATGTGAGCCAGTGGCTCTTTCGTTTGTGACTGCGGCTCATCTCTTGGTTTTTGTGGCCTCCTGCTGCCGTGTTTGGGGTTTAAAACATGCCTGCTTGTGTGAGCGTGGGGTGGAACACAGACAAAATAATATCAGTGGTGTTAAGATCCATCTATGACTCTAGCAGCCCTATCAGCTAGGCTAATAGTTTTTCTTATCTAGTACGTATGTTACAGTTTCCTGTTTTGGGAGACAGATTCGTACCAACTATACCCAGGCTAGGAAACAAAATGGTTATCTGGTGTTTTTTAAGGGAGAGGAGATCCAAAAATAATGAAAATCAACTAAAACTCTACTTGCTGTCTTTAGGAACAGTTCATGCGTGATGAAGTCATTGCAGAACCTTTGACAAACAAGGAATTGATTAAATGCTGATGAACACATCCTGAACCGTTGCTGCTTTAGAATAAGAAAGTACGGGGATGGCAACTGTGGAAAGAGACATGGTCCTCTTGCTGGAAGTGCTTGCTGCTGTGAGATACAAGTGCAATAACTGACTGTCTTCATAATTTGAATGAGAATTTGCTGGGACATCAACACATGAATGGGTTTTGTTGAAAAGGGTTATACATTTTAAAAATTATGTAAGTTGCCATATGTATTCCAGAAGAGTCGAGGAGTATGATCTTAATTGACACAAAATCAATATAGAGTAGAAGCGTGTGGACCTGTGACATTAAAATGTTTGTCTAGCAATGGCTTCTTAGCCTGTGGTGAAAAGCAGGTAACATGTGGGCATGTATCAGTGTGAAATGGCACAGGGAGCTGAAATGTTGAGAGACAAAATTTAGAAGTCCATATGACATGATGCCATACAGAATTACAGCTTTGACACAGTGTGGTATCACCCAGGATGTGACCTCTCATACTCCCAGTCTATACTGAATACGGGGGAGAATTAGATACCCAGAACCAACGCTGTTGGTAAATTGTTTTCACTACTGTAAGCACAAAGAAGCTGCAGTTGTATTTATATCTGCAGTAGGTGCAACACCTGAATTGGGACAAATTTGTTTCTTAAATTGCAGTTGCTTTGAAACAGCTTTGGTAGCTGTTATCAAATGACACTCTGACATAATAATGATGTACTTTTGTGGATGCTGTGTGAAATGAAACTTTTTTTTACTCCTGCACAGCTAGTAATGCGCAAATGGATTTGAACTCAAAGTGGATTGTAGTTTACCCATATTTTCTCAAGAACTTCGTGATTTGACTGTTGCAGCAAATATAAAATGGACTGCAGTTCTTTGTGCTGTTTGTAGTAGTATATTTGCTGAATTTCTCAGTCGTCTTTTGTTACTTTCTGCCATTTCCTGGGTAGGAGAGATATACGTTTCAATTAATAAAAAGGAATTTTTTAGGGTGGACAAGAATCTGAAGAACATAATCCAAAGTACATTGATTCCAAGACTACTACTTGTATTACAAGCTGCTGCATTTAAATATTTATGTAAAGTTATGATCATTCATGTGTTTTAGTAGGATTTGACATCTGTAAAGTTAAATTTGGGGAAATATATTTGTGCAGCATTTATATAGGTATTTTCCTCTAGGCACTAAAGATAAGCAAGTCTTACTGAATTTTTGCATTTAACTATTTTTGTACTTACAACGTTCTGTGAATGTTGAAGATGAACATTCTAATTCTTGGGAAAAAAAAAAAAGGAAAAAACTTCACCCTTCAGTTAGTAGTTTTGAGTTCAATATACACAACTGAAAGTGTTTTCTTGCCTAAACCAGAAGGTGGCACTCATGTTACTTCGATATCTGTACTTCAAAAAAAAAAAAGCTGTGGTACTTTGGTTAGCTATATCTTAGCAAATATTTATTTTGACTATTTAAATAAAGATATTTAAAACTGCACCAGTGGTTATAATGGGCCATTGCTTATTCTGGTTGTGCACCAGCCACAGTGACTTCCAGAGGTATTGAGTTGCTGCTACTGAAATTTCTTCAGGTTAGCTAATAAAAAGTGTTTCAGTCTGTCAGTAGATGCTACAAAGCAAATTTACAGGAACCCTATTAAATTCCAATTGAAATTTCTACTGCATAAATACCTTAAGGATTTTTCCACAAGTCTTCCACATAAAACTAAGTAGAGTAAGTTTCAAATGGAATACCAGGGAATCTATACTTGGCAATAATTATATCAAAGTAAGTTGCCAGGTGTAGCATCTCCACAGGTGCATACGATTTTACAGAAGTAATTTAACCATATTTCATTTTATAATGAAGGTAAGGAACCATTTAAAGACTTCTGTGAAACTGGCATAGAAAATTATTTATACTCCATATGGTTGTAAAAAGTGTTTGTGAATTGAATTTTACTTGGCACGTGCTAATACAGGTTTTGAAGTGATTCTCTGCAGTGTTCCCCACGCATCTAAAATACAGGTAATGGCTTTTTTAACAGTAACTTTAGCAAAATTGATTCCTTTAGTAAATCAGTTTGGGACTGCCAGTGCTTAAGGTTTCATGATAAGCAGATTCTTACCAAGTATGAATAGGATTCAAGTTGTATAATGCAGTTTATATGCACAGTAAATTTAGTTGGCTGCATAGCATATGTCAAAGCTTTAAGGAAGTACGCATCATGTTTGCTTTTCTGGAGCTTTTTTACAGCGTAACAACAGTAAAGTGTTGTGGCTGACTTTGTTAGAAAATGAGGTGGCCACGTTTGCCCACATAAATTGCTTTCAACTCAGTCTCATTGCAGTGTCTTGAAGATCTCAAGACACTAGTTACTGTCCTGCAAAAAAGGAAACAAAACAAGGACGGATGTCATGTACCTCTCTTTTGTTGCCTTTTGGCAATCAGAGAGAGGTGTTTAAAAACCATTGCTGATTTGTTGCTTCACTTTCTGCTCTGCAGAGAGGAATGGAGTTCTGTAGCAACAGAGTTCATCAAAACAGCTACCTACTCTTGTGTTTTGTTAACTTGTAAGAAACTTTTGACTCCAGTGATTGCAGACAGCTTTTTAAAGTTCTTCTGTACTGTGTAATTCCAAAACACCAGTCATGGCAATCTGAGTAACCCATCAGAAATGTTCCTCTTCCAGAATTCAGTCAGAGGTTTCTTCGCAGCACCGCCAGCTCTTGCGCAGCATGCAGGCCCCTTACACATTACTTGTGTATTACATATTCTTAGAAATCAATGGTTCACTTCTCTTCTAAAAAGGCCATTGTGTAGGACACAAAGAAGTGTTTTGTTTGCTGTTTGTATCTGACCAGCAGATTGATTGTGTATTTGATTAGGTCCTTGACTCTGCACAGAGGAGTCCAGTGTGATGAAAACAGCATCGTGTGAACATTAATGGAGTACGTCGTATTTACTAGAGATTAGAGAGGGTGGAACAAGATCAGCTTCAGATGTTCAAGCTCTGAAATTGCTAACACTGTTAACACTGTTAAACACCACTAAGCTCCCATATAATATTGAAAACAAGCAATACACTCTGTTGCCACAATTTTATGGGAAGGAATGGAAGGTAATTTGCTCTTCATTAAACTAAAGAGGCTCAGCTTCTCCAAGGGATCAGATTCTCGTTTCCATTTCAAAGGAACTTGCTGAGAAGGTCATGTGCTTTCGACTCCTTGTGCCTGTATATCAGTGGCATACATGATTAGTTTTGAATAGTTCCTCCAGAAGTCCCTGACAGACACTCTGGACCTCTAACAGCTGAGGTCATTAGGCCACCAATTTCAGACATTGCACTTGTTCCATTTGCCTGTATGTTGGGGAAGTCATAATGTCCTTAAGGACCTTTATGTAAACACATTGGCATTCCTTCCCTCTGTTACAATTTTTAACTTTAATTAATTAATTTAATTTAACTTTAATTCTTAGCACCAGTCAAAAAAAATTGCAGAACATCAGTTTAATAAAGAATATTACCTAGATTACCAAGTCTATCTACCAAGAAGCAGATGCTGATTAATTTCAAATAAACCATCAAAATTTCAGTTAAGGAAGTGCACTGACAACTCTGTATTATCATTAAGAAAAACAGTTTCCACGTATCCCGTTTCCATCTCTATTCCAGTTTAACATTCAGATCGGACTAACTGTAGGGGTAAGTATTTGTTTCACTGAAAACTTCCCAAAATGTTTTTACAAACAAGATTTATCAAGCTATTTAGCATAGTAATGAATATTTGCCGTGATTTTCTCCTAGCACCATTTCTTGCGGATTGCTTTCTCTTCATACTGAGTTAGGACATAGTTACCACAAAGCAGAATCACAGCTTAAAATGCTGATTCTGTAATGTCTCTCCATAGTTGCTGTGGCATGGAGGAGACAGGAAGGACAGGGAGGATCCAGAGCATCCTGGGTAACCGTGAAGATGCTGGGCTTATCAGCCCTGAAACTGGTCAAACCTTCTGGGTGACAGAGGCACCAAGTGACAGAAGCTGTGCCATGCTGGAAAACAGCTGTCACAATGTCACCGGCTGTCAGCGAGGAAGTGGGTCAAAAGGGACTAAGCAAGAGGGTAAAGGCTTAAGCGACCTGTCATCACTCCTTCCCACCCGCTTCTGTCACCGTTATGATCTGTTTGCATACCAGGTGGTCACCTCTCCAAAATTCTTGGCAGCTCACCAGTCCAGCACAGGCTTCCCGTCATGTCGTGGAAAATCATTGCCGTGCCGTTTGCCCTGCCACTGAGCACAGCCAGCCAAGAGGAGCTTGCTCCGAAGGCTAGGTGGTGCACGAAGGTCAGCAGTGGAGCTGCCCCATCCGGCAGTGCCATCATCCAGCCGGGCAGGCAGTCACCACAGCTACTGTAAGAATTCTCTCTCTAAAACAACCCAACTCAACAACAAATTGGCATTTTCTGTGTTAGGTTATGTGCTGCAACACGCAAATCCAGCCCTTTAACCAGGGTCAAGAAGAAAGTGGGGTTCTCTGAGAGTTCTTTAGAGCTCTGCCTGTGTGGAGATTTTATTTGAGCCAAAAGACTGATCACAGTGTCCACCGATGTGCTCTCAGGCAGGAACAGCCCTGTGAGCCCTCACTCTTCGCTTTCAACGTCCACCCTCATTCTTGGCGTTTGTTCTTTCCTCTCCACAGAGGACGGAGGAGCTCTGCCAGTAGGTGGTGATCTAAAGGAATAATTCAAAATATGTGTGATACTGGTGTTGGCAGCTGTGTAATTGAGAAGTAAACTTTTGGGACCCCCAAATAACAAGTCATTGTTGTGAAACATTTCCAAAGGAAGCAACTAGACCAACTCGTGAGTATTATGATCTTATGCCTGCTCTCTTCCTTCTACTGGAAAAGTAATTTAATTTGCATTCACGGAGTAGTAATTAATTCACTAATATTTGCCCCATATATATATTGTTAAGTAAGCATCTTTACTCTTTTCCATATTTTCAGTTGTTGTGTGATTAATACAGGGTAACTTTCAGTGTCCCGTTTTCTTCTCAGAGTCACTTCCCTGACAGATTTTCAGTCAGCTCATTGATGTGGCTGAAACCAAGCTTTCCAAATTTATGACTTGGGCCCCTCCTCAATTTGCCTTAAAATTGTAGTATCAAAAAAGTATTTTAAATTTATTCTTTCATATTGACGCTTTTAGGGATCATATTTTCATTTTGCTACCAAGATTCGCTTTTTTGATGTGTGGTAGTCAAAGCTAAGGTCCTTATCATGCTGTTTGAAAGCTCAAGCTGTTGCTGTAGGCAAAGAGCCAACTTTCACAAGACTCAGAGTAAAATCAACAGGATCTGGCAATACACTGACCCCTAAGTCACTCCTTTGGTGCCCTTTTTGGGCTTTCTGCTCTGTGGCAAATGTTTTTGCTTTGGTCTCAGTTGTAGTCCTTCTGGACAAGTCAGAAAACAACTCTTTGACGTGTGCTTTATTTCAAGTAAAAGGTATTCCAGTCCATCAGAACACGAAATAGCTGCACCATTTCTGAGCATGATCTTTTGTGTGTGGTCCAACAGTGTTTACACAAAATACAAGTTTCTGGTATAATCTTAGAAAGAACAACTATTTTGCACTCCATAGGAAAAAATTACATTTTTCAAGGGAAGTTTGGTGGTTTTTTTTTTTTAAATACATTGAAATAGATATTGCTTAACAGTTCTCATTTCAGCATATCTCTGATCATAGGCCTGTTGCTGCTTCTTTCTGTGGAAATATTGCCTAGCTATGCAAAGCCAATGCAAACATCTGGTATTTATTTTATCTTTCAGATAATATTGAGACTGGTCAGCTCCAACTGAGCTTCATATACTGCAGCATAAATTTATCATCTTGTATCACTCTGTAGCAGAGATTAGAACTGATTTTGTAGCTTGTGACAGATACTAACATTAATGTTTCATTTAATTAATATATAAAACCGTAGCTAAAATATGAACTCTACATTATCCTACCTTTTCTCTCATTATGATAGAAGACTTTTGACTTCTTATATTATGCAGAGACTTCTGTGACCCCCAGCACACTGCACAGGTATTACCACATTGGTGGATTCTGGTGTACATCCCTTAGCTCGATTAGGAGAACCAGACTTTGAATTTAGATATGAAAACAGTCTGGAGGCAGAGATACAGACCAACCAAGACAGAGTGCCATTTCAGAGCCAGTAAAGAAAGCTTCTGTCCTAGAGGCTGAGATGAACTGTGGCAGCAAAACCGGTAGGTGCATCAGAGCAGAACTGGCTGTGCCAGGGCAGACCAAAGGTCTCCGTAGTCCCATCCCATCCCCAGCACTACCCTGCACCTAATGACGAGTCTAATAATAAGCAGGGTAAGCATTTGGGAGTACTTCCCTAGAACACCCTACCACACAATTTGTAAGTCGTGGACTTCTTGAGACTGATGCATTTGTGTTTAATAACATGAATAAATATATATTTCCATGAATTTGTCTAATCACTTTTTGAATCCACATCACAACTCAAAATTCACTGCTTCCCGTGGAAAGGAATTACACATTTGAAGTACACTTTGTGTATTTTTTGTTTGTTTTGAACCCATTGCTCCCTAGCTCATTTGAAGACACTTTTCGGATAGGAAGAGAGTTCCCTGCTCTCTCCTCTCTATCCTACTGATGACTGCTAAGAATTTTTTCTTATTTCCCCTCAGTTACTTCTTCTTCCAGCCTGTAAAGTCCTTGTCTAGTCAGCCATTCTCCACACAGGAGCTGCTCCATACCTCTGTTGCCCTTCTCTGAACCTTGCCCAGGTCTCCTGCACCATTTTTGAGAGGGAGGGAGACAAGAACTGTGCACAATTCTAGATGCAGGTGCATCATGCACACATTGGCATAAGGGTGTTGTTCTCTGTTCTGTTCTCTGTTTTCTAAAAATTCTTAACATTTGATGTGCTTTTTTGACACTTGTTGAGCATTAGGGTGAGAGATAATGTTTAATTAAGGAAAAAGCCTTTTAGAATCTAAGCCTCAGAGTAACCATGTCTTTCTCCTACTTAACTCTTGCTCACGGCCAAGGTGTCTTTTAGAAGAAGTCAAGGTGATGTGCATCAGGTGTCATCAGCTCGGGTGGTCTTTCTGCTAGTCCCTCCTAGTTGGGGTAGTCATTCTACCACAATCTCCTAATGATGAAGGTGTGCCAGCTCTGTGCATCCTGGTAGGATTGTCCCAGACCAGATAATGCCGCTCTCCTCCCATCATTTAGCTGGCTTTATTTGTTTAGTTTTGTAATTTGTTCCTTCCCTTCCATGTTCTTTTTAATTAGCCATATTGCACTTCTTAACTGGCTTCATCTCTTTCTTCAAAGACACATCTGTGTGCCTCTTGTATTTCTTTGTCTTTGCTACAGCAGGTTTCCTGATGGGTATCTGAGTTTCCCAGGCAGTGAAGCCTTTGTCTGGAGTGGGTGGTGTGTTTCAATGTGAGGTTTCTTTTAAATTTGAATGCACTGTATTTACTTTTCTAAATGGAGTGTGCATACTGCCCAAGTATAAAATAGTGCTGTTTTTGAAAGGGCAAAGAATATTTTTTTTTTCATTCAAATCTACTATTTCCTTGTAACTATTTTCTAATACTGGCCTGGGGAAAAAAAGAAAAAGTGTTATCCTAAATAAATCATGAGTTATGAATGTGATAGAGTGAAGAATTCTTGCTTTTCCTTTTGAACAAGGGGTTAATTGTAACTCACAGTCTCTCTCCTCCTGCAGAACTACTCAAGATAAAGCTATTTCTTGGAAGAATACCCTTAGGAAGTTAGTGACCTAGAATGAGCTTGGCATAGAATTGCCTTTTAGCCTGAACTGTGATATTCACTGCTGCGATCTCCATACACAAATGGTTTTTGACAGGCTTTGCAAACAGCCTGAGGTCAGAGCCTACGAGCTTTCCTTGGGCAAGTAAAAGCTGTGGAGTTGAGGACTTAATCCGTTTCCTATAGAGACAAACAGCAAAATTTCCAAACCCTGGGATGGTGCACAGCGGGACACGGGTGGACAAATGCAACCCCTCGTTGTAGGATTGTGAAAGGGAGATGGCAAGCAGCAAAACATGCTCCCTGCCGGGGATGCTTCATGAAGTTCAAGCACCAGTGTTAACTGGAACCATGACTGTATTGTTAATATCCTTTGGCATAAGGCCCAAGGGAGAGCAGGTGATGGCACACCAAGCTGGCATCCTGCCTTGGGCGTGAAAATACGTTTCTGTGGCCCCTCCACCTCCACTGCAAGCTGCTTAGTAATCTAGAGATGGGATTTTCCTGTGGAAGCAAGGGTGAGCGGGAGAGGGGCTGATACCTAACCCTTTCCTATGCAGATTTCCTCTGTATGCATACTGAGAGCGCACCATAGTGGGGCAGTTTGGGGGGATGCACTCATCCAGGGCCCACCTCCTCCTGCTTATGAGGGGGAGGATTTTTTTCCCGCTCCAGGTGTTTGTTCCAGGCACTAATCTCAGCGTTTGTTTCTTGCTCGGTAAACCTAGCAAGTAACCTAGCGGTTGGGGCTGCATGGTTATCTCCTGTGCATACAGCAAGTGAGGGATGATGTCTAGAAGATACGCACTGGAAGAATTTAAGCTGTTCCCTAGAAAACACTCTGATCCTTGCCAATCCTTTTTTTTTTTCTTTCTTTCCCCTTGATAGTTTTTTCAAGGCTGGGATTTTCATAACTGAAGGAGAATTCAAATAAATCAGCAACTGGAGAAAACGCCAAACAACCGCAGTCAAACTTTCTCAGTCTTTTAAACTAATAGACACCCCACCGCCCCCCTCAAGATATTCCGCCTAACGGGATCTGACTGCGCTTTCTCAGCCAGAGAATTTCTGTCAGTACCTCTGCCAAATGCACGGTCTCACGGAGGGAGGATTTGATAACGATCCAGGTTAAGCCAGCCTCTTCATTCAGAGACAGGGACTGCCAGCCCCACACAGGCTGCAGCGGGGCCACCCAAATGTCGAGTTTCCATTGCGGAAGGCCAAGTTCCCCACGCTCTTTTTATTTTTGCAACCGTAGCAGGGCCGTGTCCTTGGTTTCTTTCCATGCCAAATAAAGCGTCTGCACATTTTGTCTCGTTCGTTTTTTGTACAGTTGAGGGGTTTATACCAGGAGCACCTGCAAAAATACAGGTCTGAAGAAAGAGATTCATTTCTGACAGGTTAATCAACCCGAGGAGTAAGAAATTATGGTGCTAGATGTATAAACACACTTGCAGGTTGTCTTGCAAGGGCAGCTTGTGAAGATTAACCTGGCTGGGGATACTCTGAGCCCTAGGCACAGAGAGCCCTGGGAGACACAGCTAATATAAAATGCTCCGAGGCAGATCCTGCCGTCCAGCACAGCCGCCTAAATGTGGAGTAACTCAGGCTGCTTCGGGGATGTTACTTCAGATCCACTTCACCCCACAGAAGGGCAGAATTTAAATGAATTACTCATGAAGAGAGAATAAAGGACATGTGCAGTAAATAAAAAATTTCTGCCCTTCATGACTGTCTCTCATAAATATTTCAGAGTCAATTGCTGCTTCACCGTGTCAGCCAAAAGATCAGACTGGGCAAGTGCATTTCGGTGTCATTCACGTCTGAGGCTGTTACGGCTCAGGGTGAGGCAGAACCACAGACAAAACCCTGATTTCTAAGATCGTGACGCACTCCTGACCAGTGCTGTATTTGAAGTGCCACAGGGCACATTCTGTGACTGCTCTCGATCAGCTCCAGTTCCCGTTTTTTCTTTATCTCTTGCTGAACTGAAAAATAGGGAGGAGCGAGGGAAAGCAATTTTAAATGCATAAAAATCAGTTTGGTCCAAAAGTGTTAATTGAAACACATTCATAAATTTCAGCATTTATGAAATGAATGATTTCATTCTGAAGAAGCCAATATAAAATATCACAGTATTTCTTACCCTGCACAATCCCTCCATGCAGGTTGACACCTGACATCAATCTATGTGAAGTTTTGATTCCCGCAAAACTCAGTTTTTCATGGGACTTTACTCAGTGAGTAACGAGTCTGATTTCTCTTTCTTGTATGTTACTGCTGGATTCTTTCTATTCACTCATTTTGTTCGGCAGCTATACAATCTCTGTTCCAAGACCCTCCAGATGTAAGGTATCTGATTAGAATCAGCCTCAATCGCCATAATTTTCTTCATGACATCAGGCTGTTGGCCCCACCATCAGAAGGACCCAAAGACACCCCTGCTGTGTTCCACAAGCTCTTGGTGCTCCTGACTGGTTGTGCAGCACCAACTGAGGAGCAAAATGCCTTAGTGAGATTTGAAGAGCTACACCCATGCCCGGAGGCACAATGACTGTTAAGAAACATCCTTTTCAGAAAATCTGAAACTACTCAGTTTTAATATTCTGCTTTCTTACTGAGTTGACTATCGTATTTTAAGCCTGTCAAATGTGTTTTATCAATGTGAAATACTGTTTACTTTTGCTCATTCTTGCACTATCCAGATCTTTACCACGCAGACTCTTTCCGGTATTTTCCCCCAGATGCAGCATATTGTAATTCATTGCTCATAACTGCCAAGAAATGACAATTCCAAGACTGTCCATAGTTCACAATATAGTTATTTTACTGGTGGAAATACCATCATTTTTTTCATTATAGCCAGTCCAGCAGAAAGCAACCAGAAAGCTAAGTGAGATGAGCCTTTCAAATAGGGGAGGGAGGAAACCTCAAGCATAAATTTGTGCATATTTCTGACATATCCAGCCAGAAGAAGAGAAATCTTGGTCTCAGCAGAACAAATGATCACCTGCACATTCTCACAGTCTGAGAAATAATGTCCTCTGTCCTGCCACTTCTCCTGCTGTTACTTGCTTTCCTGTGTTCTCCATTAGGATTGTCTTTCTACTGCCAAAAACAAGAAAAAAAGATACATCTCTCCTATGTTCTTACTGGATGTAGACTTTGTCCACATCTAGGGGCTTTATTCATTTTACTGTTTATTTTGCAGGTGTGTTTTGAACATTTTTAAGAATATAATTGCACTGATGAGACCTAGCATAGGACCAGGTATAAATAGCACTTGCCCTTTCTGCAGCTTAATATTCTCCTCAGTTCAGAGGAGGAAATCGCTGGCCTGGCAGAACTAGATCCACACGGGGTGGGGAGGTTTTAATGGTACTGGCACAGCTGGAATGATCTGGCTAAGGGCTGCAGACAAAACCCAACACGTTTTTGTTGTCAAGGGCCAGAATGCGGGTTATGTGGAGGGATGGAGTTTCTTGGCCTGCTGTACATTTCCATGTTCATCCATGCCAAAAGTATTCCTATTGAGATACAAGAAAATTAGGGGTTAAACCTTTAATCTACAGAGTCACCTTGAAACCCCATAATGAAATACCAATAATTGAGGATACCTGTTCGCTAAAAAGATTACTGACAGGCATAAAATAACAATCACCAGCAGCTATAAATGTATTTTATGTCTTGGATATTTTCCTGGCAGACTTTAGTCTTTCATTGAGTTATGCAGTAGCAGCCCTGGATTTGGACAACTTGTGCTCAAAAGAGTAGTAGAGTGTTTTTTGGGGTGCCAGAGGGGAGAAAGGATAGCTTTTTTTAAAATCGGTATACCATAATTTTCCTTGATTAGCAAAAAAGCATACTTCCCTCCAAAAACAGAGAGCTCCATTTCAGCTTATTCTTTTGCAGTATCCTGTATAAGAAGGAAAAAGATGAGATAACGCTTCCTGGAGAAAATCCAGAAGGTTAATTAAAGAAATGGCATTTAGACATTCATGATAAGGCCTTTCCCGGATGATCTTCTCTACAAACGCCTTTTTTTTCTGCCACTAGAAGTCCTAAAAAGAATGAGGTGGCACAAAAAGTAATAAGGAAAGGAGGCACAATGTATCTGTGTATTTGACCCTAGAGCATTCTCGCAAGGTGGACCTGAGTGCCAGGTCAACGAAAATCCCAGTGGGTCAGCTGACAGCATGGGTTAGCACTAGGCAGACCGGAGGAATGGCAACTGATTGTTGGACACGAGATTAGGTTTGCCTCCAATCCAGAGTGATTTTTCATGTGTTCCTGCCATGTCCCAGAGGAGTGGGAGGTAGGCTTTTCTTACACTTGGGTGATGCTCAGGTAATTTGTCATGCCACCCAAGTTAGAGCAGGGAGGGCTGAGTTGTGGAGGAAGGCTCAGGCTGCTCAAATCTACCTGACAAGTGAAATGTTAGGGGAAACAGAGTGAATCAAATGCCAATGTACTAAACAGCAGGGCAGCTATCCCCACCAAAACTGCTTCGAGGACTTGGTTCTGTGTCCTTAATTCCCAGCCTCCTGATTCATCCTTCCCCCTCCAGAGCTTGCTTTTGCAGGTGAGGAGAGACGAAAATCAGCCCAGGGGCCAGGGAGAGCAAAGAGAGAGCAAATGGCCTGACTCATGAAAATGCAGAGAATAGCTTCCCGTGCCAGCAGGAGCCAGTATTGGCAACATAAACCTGAGGCTGCTGATATTGTTGTAGCCCTGTTGGGTCATTCTACAGTGCTTCAGTGCTGTAAAAAGAAATCATAGAATCATAGAATGGTTTAGGTTGGAAGGGACCTTAAAGATCATCCAGTTCCAACCCCCCTGCCACAGGCAAGGACACCTCCCATTAGACCAGGTTGCTCAAAGCCCCATGCAACCTGGCCTTGAACCCTTCCAGGGATGGGGCATCCACAACTTCTCTGGGTGACCTGTTCCAGTGGCTCACCACCCTCAGACTGAAAAATTTCTTCCTAATATCTAATCTAAACCTACCCTCTTCCAGTTTGAAGCCATTAACCCTCATCCTATCACTACATGCCCTTGTAAAAAGCCCCTCTCCATCTTTCCTGTAGGCCCCCTTTAAGTACTGGAAGGCTGCTATAAGGTCTCCCTAGAGCCTCCTCCTGGCTGAACAATCTCAACTCTCTCAGCCTGTCCTCATAACAGAGGTGCTCTAACCCTCTGATCATCTTTGTGGCCCTCCTCTGGACCAGAGGATGATCATACTTGGGAATTGAAATTAAATTCAGCTTTTCCCATTTGCCCGCTTTTCTCAGTTCTTTCCCTCTGTTAAAAATTGAACACTGATTTTCCTCATTCTGCTGAGTCTGCAGTCTTTGTTAGCATATAATTGTTGTAAACACTTTCACTAGAGCTGGCAGCGAAAATTGCGGCAAAACAATTTTTATCAAAATTTGCCAGCTTATTGAAAGCAAGACATCCCAGAGGAAAACACTCTTTCTTACGATGGGATGAGAAGGGAGCAGAACCGGGCACCTTGCCATGGGCAGCCCGGCCTGGGGACATCTCTCATTGTGCCTCCGGAGAGAATCCCAGCTCTGTTTCAGAGAGTAAAGGAAACACCGGGTCTTGTTCCACAATGAAACCAAACTGAACTCAGAAACCTTGGACATTCTGTGAAATGCAGTTACCACTCTCTGCCAAGCCTGAGCATCATGTTACAATGTCTAAGGTTGAATTAAAATGTACAAAAGACTATATTTTTCAGAAAAGACGGATATTTTCTTGTAATTAGTAAATTACGGTCTCATTGTACTTATTTTGCTTATCAGGTTATTTTTCAGTGTCAAGACCTATTTTGTTTCACCCTTCCCTGTCATCAGCGATTTAAAGGTTGTTCTTGGCAGTAGGGAATCTTACGAGTGCTGTGACAGGCTGCACGCAGGAGGTTGTTCCAACAGCAGGAACTGGAGCCGAAACCGCTCATTGTTTATGTAAAACTAAAAGTTATTTCCTTAGGATCAGCACCAGCTTCCGTTCCTGAGGTTGTACGTGTGTGTATCTATGCAGACCCCACAGACTGACCGTGGTTTGTTTACTTTGCTTCTGCAAATAAAGGAATCAACGGCAAAGTGCCCGGAAGAAGTGGCTCTTGCCACCGCCTGGGAGCTTGCTACGGCAGCTGGTGATCCATCAGCTGAACTGCGTGAACTCAGGAAGCATTCGTTGCTCAGTCAGACCGTGCGGTCTTTCAGGCTCTGTGATTTGTTGACTGATTTGTAAGTTAAAACAGCTCTTGGCACCAGAGATGATGAGTTTTTGATGGATATGACACATATACAAATTAGAAAAGAAGACAAAAAGCCAGTGTTTTAGATAGACAGCTTGGCCAATGAGAATTTTACTGCAAGGCTTATTTTTAATTGACATGATGAGTTTTATGCATCTGCCCACTTTGAATATTCTGATTATGAAACTGTCTCTTTGTTCGTTGCTTGGCTGTTGATTTCTAAGCGAGCAAAGCAGGCAGTATGTGCTAATAAAAGGGACAGAAGAAAGAGGAAGATGCTATTGCAATCAATTATCTTCTCCATAGGACTGTTTCGCATTAAACATTTTGATTTGGCTACAGCTTTTGACCGCTTTTGGTTTGTTCAGTAATCCCAAACCATATGTATAAAGAGTGATTGACAGAATACACTGTGTTTGAAGCAGCCTCCCAATGGCTTGTACTCAGATATAAATATCTGATGTTCTAAATCTTGAGAGATGAACTCCTGATGCATCAAAGTACCAGTTGATTTTCTTTCATATCTGTGATGAAATTTTTCATGTAAATGTCACATTAAATGATGAAAAAGAGACTGTAAAAAAATCCAGTTTTCACCTAATAGGATATTAAGTTAAGAAGTTAAGAAAAAATACTGTGAAAGACATAGTACCAAAGGATGTAATCCGTTAAAGCTCATTTATACCTATAACAATATGTGACATTATTAGATTATTTTTTTATCAGTCTGTAAGACTGAGAGACTAATAAATATATGGCAAAGAATGGAGATTTGTGGTAGCAATCTTTTGAATAATTGCACAAAATAGTTTAGATTATTTTAAAATAATTATATAATGCATATTTTAAAAAATGGATTATTTTCACCATCTTCTCAATTTGTAACACAAAATTACCGTTAGTGTAAATAAACATGGTATTATTACCAAAGGTCATGGACTTCAACAAAGGTCATTGTGTAGCTACTTAGAAACTGAATAATGTATTCAGCCTTTAGTCTGGTCTGTATGTAACTTAGGTTCAAACTAAAAAGAACCTTGCTAACAATCCTGACACCTGTATTTGTTCTGTATCATGAAAATTCCGCCATACCTTTCTAGTCTACTCAGCAGAAAGATATAGAAGATTTATCATTAATATTAGAGTTAACATCTTCAAAATATTACAGAGACTTTTCTGAAAATTTAAATTCTTATTCCATTGGGACCGGATCATGATGTAACACAGCATCCTACACAGTGGGGTCTCTCAGTTTGTGAACAAAGAAGCTATCCTGAAAAAGAAATGTGTTGTTGGATGTAAGCTTATCTGAGGAAACTGCAGATAGTAGCCAGAGAGTTTGTTCTTGGCTGTCGTGTCTGTGCCTAAAGCCAGATCTGGGTGGAATCAGAAGAGCTGGGCACTGGGGTTGGGCTCCTGGAAGGGATTTTAGCTTGGGTACCCTTCATATGATGTTCTTTCCACCTAACTCCAGTTTAAAAGCTACACAGGCCATCTAAATTAATCATTAAGACTCCCTCTCTAATCAGTAGAGTAAGCAAGAACTTCTAGATAGTGATTCATCTGCCTTGTTTTAATACTTGTCTTTAAAAAGAAAGACATTACCTCTGGAAGCGTTCTCTGCTGACCAGTGGAAGAAGCATAGACAATTAGCTTAATTGTGACTACAGTTTAGGTGGCTGCAGTTAACAGAGGTGAATCCTGTCCCATGCGTCTAATACATAATAATCCCCAAGTGGGATAGCTATTGTACAAACCCCACCATTTGCAGCTAGAAAGACAGCAAAAATGCTATGTCTGCTATCCCAAGTCATGTAGCCAGATTTTTTTTTCTAGTACATCCTTCCAAGCCACCTGCTGAAGAACCAGCTGTGAGCTGTCTGAAGGGCGTGCTAGAGATCGTGCTTTCCAGGGATTCTACTTCTGTAGTCCCTATTCAGACCTTTCCACTGAAACCCATAGAAATTATGGCAAAGGACTATAAAATCAACCCCCCTCTAAGATGTTAGCAGTGGCAGAGTCCTCCTGTACATTTGCGTAAGACTATTAATTGACAGCTAAATGAAGGTATTGCCACTGGAGGCTTTCAGTGGGGTTATTTGCAGACCAACTGTTCTGCAGCATGAGGAAGAAGAGGCATTAGCCAATCATATCACAACAAAGAGGAATAAAAATGCAACATTTCACTGTGCACTGATACACTTTATTCAGGGCAGTAGTGCAGTTTGCAGAACTTAAAAACATGAGCCAGGAAGTTACCAATATTTGCAAAATGATCCTTTCTTACTCCCTTTCAGTGCATTTGTAATTTGAATCAAACTGCTGAAGGTAAAATGAGATGCAAAGGCAGAAACTGAAAGCTCTCACTCACGTGTCACCACCCAGCTGTTACAAAAAGAAATCTAGGCTGTTACTGTTCTTGTCTTGGTTGCCTCAGCATAGCCCCATTCCTTCCTGGGGAAATCTGTAATGGAAGCTATTGCATTTTAGTAAGCAGACAGTATTGCAGCTCAATCAACGTCTCCAAGGGAGGACCTGGAGGCACTTGCACGTGGACTGAGAGATGCCCTGAACATTTCTGTGCTACAGGATTTAGCATAAAGGTTGCTCTAACCTTCCCACGGTTCACACTTCAGGTTAACACACGGAGAAAAAGCTGTCATTTTGTTTCTCTGCGTTAGTGATGATACCTCACCAACAAGGACAAACCCCAAACTATGGCCAATACTGACTGTATCAACTGGGTGTAGGTTTAAAAGTAAGTTGAATAATAACTTCAAGCCTTTATGTTCTTCCATTTCCAGTTAGCTGGAAGAGAAATAAACCGGGCTACTTAGTAAGCGTTGTCAACCAAAACGTGACCTGTTCTGGAATCTGACCTTTTAGCTCAGCTTCATGGGTGGGTTTGGCTCAAAGCGTTCATTATGCCTGGGTTGCCAAATTCAAAGAAACAGGTGGAGTTAGACTGTAAGATGTTTACTCATGTTATGCTGGAATTCTTTTGCTTTTGCCTGAGGCTCTACTTCGGAGGCCTTCAAAGTTAAAGCTTCTACTCTGTTCTTGCCTGAAACGTTTTGTTCTTAATGTTTCTCCCCTGTCAATGGGAATTACAGGAACCTGAAACGTTGTCCCTGTCTAAATACAGAGCTAAAAGTAATTCCATGTTTTGGGATGCTCAAAGCATTGCTGTCTGCTAATGTTGTGTGAAAGATGGGCAAGAATGAGGCAAACACACTAGCACCCTTAGCAGAGACCCTTTGTTGAGTCCCCTGTACAACCTACATGAGGAGGAGGGTCTAGTTCATGGATCTAACCACAGGGGCAAAGTGTAAAGGACCACAATGGGGAAACAGCATTGGTAGAACCAACTGATCCATTTAAAACGCATACAGGAAGGAAGCTAGGAAAAACAAGGGATAGGTGTTTTCTCTTTTTTTTTTTTTTCTGCGTAATAACAAGTTATTTTTGTATTAGAGGGAAGTGTGCTCCATGGTATGGCCCACAATCCGTGTCCCTTGGCGGTCCTCATATGGGGACCTCCTGGACCACACACCAGTTCCCTTCTGGCCTATGCTCTGGAGTTTAGTTCCCTCGGAAACCAAACAGTTACACTGTTACTAAAAGCAACAAGTATAATAACAATTATTTTTTAAATGGTACTGGACCATATAGTTTCATTTTATTGTTGGAAGAGGTATTATGTAACATATTTTTCTATTGTACATAGATCTACAGCAAACCTTATCTTCTAGGTTTTTATCATTACGTTAAAAAGCAGTAAAGATGAGAATGTCCACATCTCTTAAGTTTTATTCCAAACTTTTCCTCCCTAAAACAAAAATATTTTCATTCTCCTTTATGATAAATCCCACTTGTGATCAATTACCGTATTTGTATACACTTTTTTTTAACATTAAGCTAAATGCTAAAGGAATTATATTCCCAGTGTAGAGTCCAAAATACAATAAATAATACATAATTAAAAAATCCGGCATACTTATAATTTAAAATAAAGGAATCACATGTCATTAAAACAGCAACTCACTCAGCTTTTATGCACTATTAGAAATTCTCTTTTCTCATCCTAGATTTGGGCAATGAACAGGGATCACTTGGTGTTCTGGAAGAACTTGCTACCATCCTTTCAGCTGAAAGTTGAAGCATTTTCAAGAATGTCACAGGAAATTCTAAATGACACATCAGTATTAGATTCTGATGCTATCAAAAACAGAATAAGTAGTAATTAGGGTGATTGGAGTGATGCCTGAACATGGCATGGAATCTAGAACTCAAAGCAAACAGAGACCCCACTGGGAAGTATTTTGGACAACACAACACAGTATGCTATTCTTGTCTTCTGTTGTAATCAATTTTGTATGCTTGAAACTAATTTATTATGATTTACCAAGAACAGGTGACTAGAAGGCTCTGAGCAGAATATTCTGTTATTCCATCCTTTGTCTGAAGTTCAAACAATGTGCTGTACATTTTACAAAAAAACCCAATTTTCTGTCTCTTGAAAAAAATCTCTAAAACAAATTAGGGTTCATTAATTATGCCCTTCCCCTTTAATAAATATATATGGTTATGACTGATTTAGACTACTAATCAGGTGTGGTGCTGATGTGGGAAGGCTTCTAAATCTGTTCTTCTGTCTTAGCAGGCTTTTGGGAAGTGTCATCATTATTGGTTTTAACTCCAAAATTGAAAGTGCCCTAACAAAATATTGATAGAAGTTTGCTTTGCTAGTGCATACTGTATGAGACCATTTTCATTACCTAACATCAACTTTCATTCACTTCTTTGAAAGACCGGAGGTCAGCAGGGATGCAGGGTCTGCAGAAGAAGCTGTGTAGAAAATTTTGGATGCTACTTTTGAGGATCAGCCTGGAGACCCACAACAGCAAGAATCTAAAAGATCTTCTTGGCTAAAACTGACAGTGTGAAAGCAAGTGGAAGTAGGTAGCAGTATTTTCTTACTAGGTAGCCACTGTTGAAACCTGCCATTTCCCTTCATTTGCTGTTTTCAGCCAGCACTTTTGTCACTGGAATAATAATAAACTCATCCCAGAGCTTTGTAAGAGCCAATGAATGCCACTGATACTTTCCATTTCAAAATAAGCAGAGAAGTTTTTACTCTTCTTTCCAATCTAGTTCAATCTTCTTTCATATTCCATAAAAGTTTCCTGAAGACTTGTTCTTAAATTTCATTAAAACAAAAAAAAGTTGTTAATATTTCAGTCTCATTCTCCCATCCAAATTAGGCTGTGGTCAAAGGATTTCAGGAAGGGTGTGCCAAACGCTGAGGACTGTTGGTATTCCAAGTCAATTAGAGCAGTTAGTGCCTAATTAAGTGTTAATTTATGCTCTGTGCGATCTCATAGAGGGTAGAAATTTGGCTCAGGCTAGTTGGAAAACAAAATTTTAGCTATTACACGTGAAAACATCTACTACTTTTATGCATACAAAACCTACTTTGTTTTATATGAGTCAAGTGCACTGTAGAACAAGGCTAAACTCTTATCCTGGTTTCGCTGGCTCCTCTTACAGTTTCAAAAGTTTCACAAACATTCGTTTTCCTGTATCCTCACAAGTAACAGAACATGCTAAAGACAAGCTGTCTAGCAGCCAATTTTCCATGTTTCCTTCAAAGGGCAAACTTAACTGTCTTCTGCAATAGCAGAGTTGAGAATCTATTGATGCTCACAGTATCTTTACTCCCTGCTTCCCAGAATAAATAAAACTTTTAGCTAGAGCTGAATAAACCAGGAACTGGTGGCAACTATTTGAGCCAGGCTTTCAAAGGAGAGACCTTCCTAACTTCCCTGTATGCGACAGCAAACACAAACATCTTTCTTGTTCATGCAGGAAATGTATGTTAAATCCCAAACAGAAGTAATATTAAATTTTGGAGACTTGACCTCCACAGAGACCTGTCCATCATCTCTGATGTAGCACATGGTAACGTTCAAATTGCCACATCTGATTTGCATTCTTGTTACATACACACAAAAACAAGTCCTTCTCATCTTCACTCTTCGCTGCCTCTATGCATTTGCCAGAAAGGACATGGACAATCATTCCATTCTATAAGATGAGAGAAGAAGGGAAAGAAAGAACAAATTAACAATAAGGGATTTCCAGTAAAAGCTAGGCCATGTTTCTGAGACTTTTTGCATACAATAGATCACCAGTAATGACTAGTTGTTCAAAATTTTTTAAGTATTGCTCTAAACATAATGACTAGGTTTAGCTTTGAGCTTAGGGCATGGTGAGTATTCATAATTCCTTTCGAAGCTGAAAGGAGTGGTAGGTGCAGAATTCAATAAACCTCTTTTCCACCACTATTTGTTTCCTACGGGTACAGGTTGTCATCAGCATCCACTATGGTACTACAGGCCACAAAATTTCAAAAGGACCAGTGCTTCCCTTAGGAATCAAAACAAATTACAGTAGGAACCATACCAGAGGATTGCAGCATCCCTACAACTACAGTCACTGCTATTTTCCCAGGCTGTCCTAGAGCATGACATTTTTCAGTCTCATAGAGGAGTTCCTGCTCTGCTGGGTGAACTCCACTGAATAATGCCGAATTCCTCTAATAGGAAGTCTGCT
Source organism: Burhinus oedicnemus (assembly GCA_008921705.1). Taxonomy (NCBI): domain Eukaryota; kingdom Metazoa; phylum Chordata; class Aves; order Charadriiformes; family Burhinidae; genus Burhinus; species Burhinus oedicnemus. Next base: position 2,136,632 of record VFFE01007094.1, read on the forward strand.
CTTCTCTTACAACACAGGAGGAATTTTAATGTTTTCCCTACTTCCAAAGGGTTATCATTTGGGAGGGTTCAGGATTCCCAGATCCTTCCTCTAGCCAAAAGAAGTTGGCAAGGATTTACCCTGCTCTTATTTTCACAACCACTGATTCTGATTCTATTCCTATAACGCCGGTAAGACAAACAGTTAAAACAAGGACATATGAATTTAGGTAGGACTCCTGTAATTTCTATTTTTAAACCAGATTTATTTCACATAGACAGTGTAAATGGGCAAGAGGCATCCTAAATTTCCTGGGAGAAAATGGTACAGAAGTGAAACTTGCCCTTCAAATACCTCATCCCTTCCCCACACATGAATCCTGTCAATCACCCAGTGATCCCACAGTCACCGTCAGCTGCCTTCCCCTCACAGCAGAGTCACTACTGACCTCCTGGACATCCCAGTGCTGGTGGCTGTTGTCTGTCTCCTTTGTACAGTTTTGAGGGATAACCTTCCCGTGTCTGACATCAAAGCAAAAGAGCGGAGCAGAACCAAGCCGGATTTCCTTCATGCTGTTATATTCAAAGTGCTGGAAAACAGAGGGTTTGTTTGAACAATGATGGAAGGACATCCCAATTCATTTTTAAATGCTAATTCCAAAAATAATTTCCTGTACATGTTTGTTAAGATGTAACCCAAACATGAGTGATGGCGACCCAACAGCCTTGACCCTGCAGAGCGATCCCCCCCTGCTAGCTAATTCTAGCATAACTATTTACCTAAGGAAAGGCTTTGTGGATTGTAATTACGTATAAAGTAAACCCATCCTATAATAAAATTTTCTAGTTTAATAAATATTTGACCAGAAGGCTGTTTCTGACAGTGTCTGCACGCATGGCAGTTAGAAATGTGCCTGCAGCTCACCCTGAGCTCAGTGTGAGCAGCAAAACTCACTTGGGACTTGGAGCAAATGTCTGCAGTCGGTATGTATTGGTTTGGCTTTTCTTAAAGCATGAACTTGCTAGTCTAATGCCAGCTTGGGGGTCTACATGAATTTCCCTCCTGTCTTTGACTGCAGTTTTTGGCACTAATGGGGAAACCCATCCTCATTATTCTAGAATCATTATATATTTTTTACTCCCAGGCTTTCTGTTCTCCAGACACTACCAAATATACTAACAAATAGGCACTTAATGATGCCTGCTGAAGCCAAGTGTGGGTATCTGGCCTCAGTGACACATGGAACATTGCCATTTTTCAAACGACACTCAGCTGCAGAAGAGTGGGCATCATGCCTAATTTTGAACACATCAGTATTTCCAGTAATGTCAACCCAGCCATTTACATGTTGGAGTGACGGTCTTCTGGATGGTTCCCTGGATCTGATAGAGTGCCTATATACTTAAAGTATACAGTACCTGGGTGAGACTGTCACTGCAAGGGGAGAGTTCGATAGAGCCTTCTGCAATGGCTCTTCCAGGTCTGTAATCTGCACAGAAGCCAACACCAGTATTGTAAAGCTGTAAGTAAAGGTTTATACTGAAATAAAGCACAATCAGATACAAACAAAATATCCCTCAGCTAAATTTTTTGTGATTGTATCCCTCTACGATATATGTTTTTGCTCATAATTCAGGCAGTATTTTTTTCTTTCAGACTCGATCTTGCATATCGATCTTGCAAAATGCTCTGATACAACAGGCAGAGTCACACCAAAGGTCAGTGTTGCTCACTGAGTTTTGTTTAAGTTAGAGATACCCACTTCTGTTTTTAACTCTTACGATAGTTAAAAGAAATCTGTCAAAATTTTTATGCTAACAGAAAATTGGACTTCAACTGGACACTGTAGTCAGAAAAAACTAAGATATTCCAGAAGAAAAAAACATGTGACAATTCCTGTGATCCATACTCAGTTCTTACACTCTTCTCAAGCAAACTTTGATAATAAACAACAGACGAAAGAGTAAAAGGACACTAAAATCTGGCTACAGATAGCAGAGTGTGACTTAATTAGTGGACCTTGCTGCCTTGTTGGGGGAAAATCCCTTCCAGTAAGGATGCCTGGAATGAATTCAAATTTTAATGAATGATAATTATCAATTTATGTGTTTTAAAAGAAAACATTAAGAATATTGCCTCCTGTACAGAGTCAGCTAAGGAACTGCTATTGCTACCACCTCTGCTCTTGGGGGAAGTGCAGGACTGAAGAAATGCTTTTTTCTCTTCATGCACATGGGTCAGCACAGGGATATCTCAGCTGCTGTTTCAGTTGCCATCTGCATGAGGCAACACAATTCTTTTCCTTTACTAATGGCACCTAAAGAACCTAAGGTTAGGCTCGTCTGAGCTGTGACACTGAACTAAGTCAGACAATCTGGGTTCAGCTCCTGGCTGGCTTTCAATGCTTATGTGAGAATTTGGACCGGCTGTTTGTCTCCTCTGTCCTTATCTTTCTCCTCCCATCCTTGTTGCATTGTCTGTTTGGATAATAAACATTTTAAAGGAGGAACACCCTCTTACTCTAAGCTCACTGAGTACTTAGCACATGGAAGCAATACTGGGGTCTTTGAACAATGCAAAAATACTTATTCTTTATAGTGTGTTTTCTCTTACCTTACCAGAGAATCTTGGTGTATCTTCAGGTTGGGAGAGTTCAGGGTACACATTTGATACAAACCACTGGAAATTTCTACAGCCCAGTCTTTTCTGTAGCTGAAGGCGTTCACTGCAGTCTGGCTTCTCTGCCTTTATGGAGAAAGCATAGGGGCAACAAGGTTACTACTGTATTTGTGTTAGAGATGATAGAAGTGAAAATGACTACACAGGAATTATTTCTACCACCTCTTCTATCCTGCATGTTATAGATATTGATATATATCTCTCATGAATATGCAAAGGAGGAGGACCAGCTATAGCTTTCCTGCAACTTTGTGCTAAAACAGTATTTAGTCTGGCATTGTGACACCAGTAAATGTTTCAGAAGTAGCATACACTGTAAAAATAAGTGTTTCCTCTGAAAAGTATTATTATACTACAAAATAAGTCAGTCTTTGTCATCCTTTTAATTAAAAAGGTTAGGGCCAAGTTGCACTGAAATTAGTGGGATTGTACTAATTGCCATTCAGTATAAAATTTGCCCTGCTGATTAAAATTCAATTTCGTGGCCTTTAACAGCCCAATTACCCAGTTATTGTCAGTCCTTCATGATCAGAGGATGTAAGCGACGACAGAATTTAGCCCAAAATATAGTCTATCACATTAGTATCTGACAGTTACTAAATCTAGTAAGTGAATGCGTTTTGCAGCTATAAAGTCATAAAACCTTTTCTACGATTTGTATGTTTTCTTGAATTACATACACACACTACCAACTCTCACCCTTCCTGGTAGCAACTTTGTTCTGAAAAAAGACAAACGCATTCAACCCTGGGTGCGGCTACAGGCATTTGCACTGCAAAGGACTGGCAGTCTGAATATTTGAGGGTATTTAGCACTGAAGATGGCTAACAGTGTTCTGAAAACCTCTAAGCAGGTGTCTAATCCTTCAGTTGCAAAACCACACAAAGCACTTTTCTAACTCTCTCAGTGCCCAAATACTAAAAATATCTCACCACCCTTAAAAGTCTCTCTCCTCTTTCTTGCCAGCAGTAGATCTCCCCCTTCAAGCTTTTACTTTTTAAAAATGCAGTCTTTGGATTCCATGAAACTGGTCTGGATTCATACATCAGAAATTAAAATTGGTAACATAAGCAAAGAATTGCCCATAAATAACTTTTCCTCAGACCAGCTATTTCCCTGCATCCATAAGAAAGAAAAAAGGACTTTGCCACATGCCTGGAAAACACTGACAAATGAAGGGCCTTGGAGATCAAGGGAGAAGTATCAGTTTCTAAAGGCAGGGATTGATCGTGCCATGTGATGCTGTTTGCCAGCCCCTTGTAAACTGCACAGGCAAAACTCAACAGTTGCAATATGTTAAAGAGAACCTTAGTTTAGTAACAGTCTTAGATTCAATAAGCATAACAACAAAGTTCAGCAATTCAGCACCACACAAACCTGTTCCCAAGAGGCTTTCCTGGGAAAGGGAAATAGAGAAGTAAAACGTTTCCCCTAAAAAGAGATGTTTCTTATGAGACTCTGCTTTGGCTGAAGAAGGCAATAGCAGTATATCTCATTTTGTCATACTTGTTACAGTCTGCATTTGATGCCGAATAAATATTGTAAATAACGTAAAGACAGTCATTATCGCTGTAAACCAATCTGAAAGGAAACTGTGCTTGTAAATTAAATAAACAAACCACACACACAAAAAAAGGAGAAAAACAGATGGTGGCTGAAATAGTAGAAAGCTGGGAAGAGCCTTATTCATCTGCATTAACGCTCACACCACGGGCATCCTGTGCAGGATGCGACTCAGACCATAAAAGGGGAACACTTATAAAGCAACCCAAACGGGGGTCACTAGTTATTTTCTGCAGTGAGCAATGCCGGCGGTCACGGCTCACGGAGATTTTTGTAGTGGCCAATAGGTGGCTCCGCTCACCCTCTCAGTGCAATGAATCCCCGCAGGGCCCTGCTGCAGCTGAGCGGCAATAATGTCATTGCTTGCTTGTGTCTTTTGAATAACATCCCGCTCCACTGACATACTAAAAATATTGGCTGTGAAAGAAAGGAACAGAGAATAGGGCCTTTTATGTTATGGTATGCTGAGCACAGAGATCGTAAAATTGATCATTTGAAGGAGCATCATACTTAGGAGTACTAAAAGTATTCTGGCTAGAAAAAACTCTCAGGCAAAAGGTCATGGTGCTTAGAGCTAGTAAACTATCGTTGATGGCTGTAGTTTTTAGTCCAGAAAATTGCTTCTGAGTTGACAAGAAAGGCCTTCAGGAAATTATTAAATGATTTAAAGACCTAACTGCCCATCCTAAAAGACTTGGCTTAGCATCCTCCTTGCAATTACAAGGCTGTAACCCTTGTGAGTCAATTGATGAACTTCTGGCCTGTGGAGTTCAAACCTACAACACAGACAAGGAGGGAGAGCTTTTTTAAAAAGTGAAAATAGAATAAAAATAAGGAATGTGATAGCCTCAGACCCTAGGATTAGCATAGCAGGCTGACTGGAGGGGCAGATCCACTGGTGAAGTGTGAGGAGGTCAGACTAGGTGCCAGGAGAGAAGCCACATTGACACCCAGCGCTTTTCCTCTCCCCGCTACAGTGCAGCTCCTGCTGGATCTGGCTTTCTTAGACAATGGCCAGCACTGCAGTGACTGAGGCATGCACGACTGAAATGCCAGAGGAAAACTGAATGGGAAACTTTGCACAGCACCTACCCATGCTCTGCCTAACTGTTTTCAGTGAATCTTTTTCTTCTTAAAAGCACGACATTGTTAAATGAACACAAAGATGAATGACACGTTTTCATTCACAGCTGCTAACAAGTTTGTCCACTGCCTTGTAGGAGAGGATGCTATTACAAGAAAGGGTATTGGAGCCAGAGAATTCCTGACAACTGCAGCAACATTAACAACTTCACATTATTAACAAGTTAACATTAACAACATTAACCAGAGCTGCATGACTCCCAATAAACAAACATCCACTGGTTTGTAATACATGGGATATACAGTCCCTTGACTGATCCTGATCTGCTATGGATTATACAGTGGCTTAAAAACAAGTATGGCCATTCTGTAGTTGTTGGATGGTGTGTAGCCTGCAGACGGTTCAAGTGTGGCTGCATGCCAGGGCCATGCCATGCACCTGGCTGCGAGCCGGTCTTACTGCTGGGAATCCAAATTCCTGGAGGTTGGACTGCTGCCTGCATGATGCTTCTCATGAAAAAGTAACTTGTAAATAGTGGCTATGCTGAGGTCTGGCTTTCTCAGTTACAGACAGTTGCTTCGGGACATCTGTCAATTTAGAAAAAATCACCTTTTTTGTCACGAGACCACTCAGATATGTTCCCTTCCAGTAGGAGAGACATCACAGTTTGTCATGTGCCCGTGAATGTTACTGAATATCCTCATGAATCACATGAGGAAGACTTTCAGTAACAAAGAATGAATCCTCTAGGAGGGCCCTATGAGAACCCAGTGCTACCAGCTTCCACTTCAGATGCACTGCAACAGTCTATGTACTGGTTTTGCTGGTGGAAAAATAAATCACAACTTGTTGGGCAAGCTGAAGAAGGAGTCATTTGGAGGAGGAGTCATACTCTAAAAGATTTGATAACTTCAGCAAACAACATCTAGAGTTTCTCTCTTTCCTTCCGATCTGACAGCTGTTCCACTGGCAGGTTTCATAAAAAGACTATCCCCAGCACCATGCACATTGAATGTCTGACCGCACACAGACACCTCCACCCCTATTCCACCCCCTTCACCTACCTCAACACACACGCCTTCCCTCAGGAACAAAACACTACAGATGTCTTTACCTTGCTGATTAAGAAAGCCACTGTGTCGTGCTTGTAGAAGTTCTCTTTAAAAGTGTCCAGCCAGGTCTCTGCTATTCGGATTTTGTTCCTCACAATGGCCTCTTCATAGGAGAAAGCATGGGGAAAGTGATTTCGATAGACATGCCCAACTCGGGAGCATGGAATAATTTCTACAGAGCCACCACAGAGCCAGGTCTGAAACACAGGTGAAGGCACAAAAAGAGATAACCTTATTTAGATTACCTTTATCTAAAAAGGAGAAGCTCCTTTACTATAGACTCTACCTCAGGAAATCGTAATCTGCACATTGCTGGAAAGAGCAAGAGCATTATTATGTGCTTCTTCATACACTGTTCCCCACAGATAGAGAGACACAGAGAAGATGCTGGGCAAGACAGACCTTTGATTTGACCCAGTATGGCTATTTATATGCTTTTATGTTTTTCTGTGCACAAACAGTGCAGTGTAGTAAAGAGGCCTGGGGGCACACCTTCTTTTGTCTGGGACATTAAAGAGTCTATACCCTTTGTGTCTGCAATTTTCATTGCTTTTTAATATCAGTTGCTCTTTGTATTCAGTAAAAATCAATGCAAACAATTTAATATGAACAGTTTGGTATTAAAACTACAGGCTGGCAAACAAATAAAGGTACTCTCCCTTTGGTGCATGTTACATGCCAAAAAAGAAGAGACAGCTTTCAAAAGATGCCAAAACCAGTGACTCTGTCCTCAGGCAGATAGTGATAGCCAGTGAAACTTCCTTCTCCTGACTTAATGCTCCTAACTCACAGCAGCTCCATGTTCTTGTATAGTCCTGACAGATCATGGAGTGTGGGGATAGACTTCTGCGAGGAAAGTGATACTCTCCATACCTCAAGACATTCTGCACTTAACTGCTTTTATAAATTGCTTCTTACCTTTCATACAGGTTCCTTAAAAGCCCAACAGTTACCAGAGCTTGATGTTTTAATTAAGGTTCTTACCCTTATAGATAGCTCCAGATTTTCTGCTCCCCACATGGTCATGTCAGAATCATAAGCTCCAGTGTTTTGGAAGTAATGTCGATCCATGGCCACCACTGCACCAGCTACCACAGGACTCCTGTGTAGAAAACAGTTTGGAAGTGAACACCTTCAGTTTTGGATAGGGAATTATGTGAAGGATGAAAATCCTGCCTTTTCCACAGAGATAGTATTACAAAATGATTGAATACTACTCCATACAAGTTTGAATGAATTGATTATCTAACCGAAAGAAAGAACAACTGGAACTGAATTCTAGGATTTGCTTGGGGAAGGGAGACAAGAATTGTATTACTGAATAAAGCTCAGAACAGTGGGAAAGGTTACCTACATGTACATCCAAAACAACAGACAAACAGATAATGATTAAGACATCCCTTTTAACTCTGCATGATCAGTCTTTTGCTTTCCCTACAAAGCTCCACACCTTGTCTGCTCAGTTGTATATGAGTTGTCTCAATGTGTGGAAAATATTTGTCATGTTGAAAGTATGACTGCAGTCTAGTTAGAATGATTACTAAAGGCCAAATAAACTCAGTGTAAACCAAAAACCTATCCCTTCAAAAAACGTTAACTGAACATATACAAGTAACCACATCTCTCTTCTGTTAGCTGGAAGATGACCCAAATTGTACAGTTTTGCTGCTGAGCTGAGGCATATTGGCTGATGGACTGTTACCTGATAGGGCTGATGGGAGACTGTCGTACCTTCTCTTCACGCTCTGGCACTGGTTCCCAATGAAAATCAAGTTTCCAATCAAAAACACCTCGATGCAGGCCAATAGAGTGATAGTACTGAAAAGTCTTCCAGTCTATGACATCTATGACAGGGGAGACGACACTGTTTCTGAAAAAGACAATAACATTTATTTTCAAAGCCAAAGTGCAAATTAAGTTCACTACTGTTAGTAAACAGTAATTCTCCTTTTTGACACTGTCAAGCACAAGCGCTCCTCTAGATGTTGAGTGCCCTTATTTTCCCTGCTGATAGAAGCTCAAGTGCTCAGTGCATGGGAATATTGAGCCTGCAGTGAGGAATCTGAAGATCAATAATTTATTAATAATCTGAACCTTGCATTGTCATTTAAAGCTATTCAGGATTTTGCTACGAGTTAACCATCAGAATTCTTATAAAGTTATTTCACACAGAGGCCCCAACCTCTGATGGTTGCATGGATGCAAAGTTCATAGCAAAAGATGATTTTGGCCTCACACATTCCTGTAGATGTTCCACACACTTCATGAGTTTGTCACTTCAGGCCAATAAAGAGTGCACTTATCCTTATTTTGTTCTGCAGGTTGTTTTGCAAAAACTTTTATCACTGAGTTCATAAGCCAGTTTCTGCTTGTATTTTATCACAAGCTTAAAATGCTCTTGCAAATGCACTGTCACAGTATGAAATCCACTTTTAAAAGCCAGAACAGAGCCATTGCACTGTAAGCAGCTATCCTCCAATTCATTTCTAACTTGAGTTAAATTTGGATTAGTCTGAGAAGAGGTATTAGACATTTCCCCATGGCAAGCATGTCACGGTATTTCACCGTGTGCTTGCATATCATCTTGGAATTAACTGGTAGTTCAGAAGAGCCATCAGTGTTCCTTGTTTCCAGGTCAATGATGTATCACATCTGGGAATTTTCAGAGTATAAATGCAATGGTATTAGGAACTGCAGGAAAAAAAGTATTGGAGAAAAACATTATCCATTTCTTCTGTTATGCAAAAAGAATAGCCTCTGGTCTCAGTGTAAGGCCTTGCCTACAGACAAGGAGAAAAATCATTAATATTTACTAGAGATTAAAGTACACTGGAAAAAAGTACTCTTGCTCTAGAGTCAGAATATCCATATAGGAAATTATTCTGGAGTAGCTCTTTCCCTAGAAAATAACTTCCTGTTAAAAATGAGAGACAGAAATGAAACGGTCAATTTTGGCACAAAAAGTATAAGGGTTTATCTCCTCTTTTAAAGATTTATATGTCGGTCAGAGAGCACTCTTTAGAGAAATATCCTTAAAACATAATACTATCAATGAAGAAAGGTCATCTCAGAAGTCTCCAACACAGTGAGCCCTTTGTACTTTTCCATGGCAGAGACCAGAACCAGCTGAGGAAGATGGCAGCTCTGGGTGATGTTAATGTAATCTTGACGTATCTTCTCTGCCTTTACAATCACTAATGTTTTTTAAGTATTGGGGTGGGGGGAAACTCCAAATTTTTTTTTATCACAGTTGCCAATTCTGTAGAGAATTTTAGAAGCTCATGGAGAAACAGAGACTACTGATTGTCAGTGAATTGTATAAAGATGAACTATGCAGAGGATAGCATTAAAATGACTGTTATTCCTTCATTTCCTAGTAAGAGCTGACTGTCCTATGATGAGCTAAAGGCAGAGAGATTATAGAGAAGTGATTATATTTCTCCATTCAGGTGTAAAACCAGCCTTTGTGATATGTAATAATAGGCACTCTTAGAAACAAGCATTGGATTTATAAATAGACAAGAAAATTTTATGGTCACCTGCAACATTTGTAGGCGTATACATTAAGGTAGTGATTTGCTGTCATTTGCTCGCAGGACTCAAGAAGAAATGGAAAAAAATGATACTAAAAATAATAAAGATGATATCCTCCACTGATTCTCTTGATGATACCCCCATGATATAGTTTTTTATCCAGGACAGGAGCAACCACCTCAAACTTAAGCCAGCAGGAGCCTTTCTTCTGAAAGCTGTATTTAACCTTTACTCACTAACAGAATGAAAAGTAAACTAACTGCTTCTAGAAGTTACTAAAAGGTAGTGTCCTGATGGACTCACACAAGCATGTGTTTTTTCTTTGATATGCTGAGAAAAATCCAGCTAACAAGTTAAATGGATTTTATATGACTAAACTTCAAAAACTGAAAAGTCACTGTAATCATAATTTCTACAGCCTGCTGCATTCTCCAGTGTATGAGCATCTCTGACAACTGTCTGGTTAGGAGTGTAGTTGGAGTTGTACCTCAGTTTGCTGATACTTGCTGAAATGCATGCTATCTATTGCTACTCGTCTATCCATTCTCATCCAGACTGGACTCAGGAACTAATGACCCCAGGGTAATTTATTTTACAAATTCAGAGTCAAGAATGAAATATCAGGAGGGTGTATTTGAGTGGAAGCCAGAGGAGGCAACGTACACTAAACCATTCAAAAAACCTTGACCATGAAGACTAGACCACATGTGCATATCCAAGATAGTCCAGACACAGACAATATGGATGCTCAGTTATGCTCAGATATATTCTGGATAAGATACATTCTGGATCAGAAGATCCATTTCAGACTATCCTACATTTTCGTATCATTCCAGCCATTTAAAACCTGTCCTTCTTTTTGGATCCACCTTAAACTTGTTGCCACTATAAAACTCCAAACTCCAATGATGGTTCTAGCATCAGTGCAATTGCTCATAAGAGTAAGTACCACAGTAGCAGTTCTTGTCGAAGTAATCCTTTGTTTTTAATGCATGCTTTTGCTTTGTTTGTTATTGGGCATTGATTCTTCAATGCCATTCAAGAAAAATACCTGCAGTGATGTAATGGATTCTGATGGTTTGGAGACCAAGTAATTATCCAAACTATCTGCAAATTATGACATGGACAATTAGTGTTTAAGACAGCTGAAAATAACTCACCAGGTAGGTCACGTTCTACCCTGGCTAAATTCAACAATAAATTAGAACAAAATAAAATCTAATCTCCTTTCCCACAAAATTATACAGTACAAACTGATAACTGTGTTTTAGAGCCATTACTCTAGTAGCTCTTTCAGAATGCCACGATTAACAATTTTCAAGAGTATGCTTGTAAGTGTAATGCTAGATCTTCACCTAGTATAAACTGGTGTAGCTCTGCTGAAACCAATAGAAACACACTTTCTTGAAACTTTAAATATTGGGAGTGTCTTTCTGATCAGAAATAGAGGAATCCAGTAACTTCATCCTGTGTGAAAAATGGTCAATGTCCAGTTTTAATCTTAATCAAGCAGTGCTTTACCTATCTTTTGGTATTAATGCTTTTTTTTAATAAAAGATCTGTTTTCTGCCTATTCAGTGATGGTTTGGTGTCTGTGTGGTTCTAAACGCAAATTTGCAGGAGAGGTTCTAAACGCAAATTTGCAGCAGAATGTAATTGAAAACTGGAAGATGTTCTTAGCTATTCTTTTTGTTTTTAACTGGGTAACTGGCAGACAGTCAGCAGCTTCTCGGCACTTTGAAATGAAACACACACTGGCAAACTACTGCTAATTTTACTCTGTGGAATCCAAGGAAAGGAAAAAAACAGGAAATTCAAATACAACTAGCAACAAGGCTTTGAACCATTTGACTAATTTGCAAATATTTCAAATGCTTGGAACATACATGAACTACAAAAGGTCATAATTCCATGAAAAAGAGCAACCCAAACAAGAACAATTTCCAGGTTTGGGATTTCTCAGCCAAATACAATTGTGAATGCAATGTCTTCCCATGACCCTTTACAGTCACCATGGACATTATGTTCTTTTCTATATTTAGAATAAGTAACATGAGGAGATGAGGAGAGGGAGATTTAATTCACACATCTGTTTTGAAGTTTTAGATACACTGTTTTTTGAAAGTGCTTTTTATTGATTTATACTTTCTTTTGCTGCAAAGGGAACTTACTTTAATCTGTTTAAATCCCCCTTTAAATAAGGAGGAACAAAAAAAAAAAACACCACATGAAAATGATGTATTTTCCTAAACCAGTTTCAGAGTGGACCATTCCCTGCAAAAATTAGACAGCTAGGAAATCCAGGCAGTCCAAGTTCTCTGGCTCTGCACGTAGTCAAAACTTTAGTAAGTAACTGAGAACCCAAGCTGGTTCCACAGCACACTGCATTTTCACTGAAAGCATCTTGCTGGCTGGCTGAATTCTTCAGGGAAATAGTAACGCAAAACTGAAATTAGATAGGGTTAATAAAAAGATAAAATGCAGTGATCAGGAATGGTAAAGCTACGGTATAAAGGATTGCTTAAATACTACCTTACAGACCAACTCCAGACTAACTTAGGGCATATGAACAGTCTCCTTGAATTGACGGACTACTCATATGCTAAGCACTAAACATATATTTCAAATGTCTGCTAGGTAGAGTGCTAAGGGAATGCTTTATTTAAAAAAAAATCTTTTGAACCTGTCTTTTTTGTTAAAATATTCAAATTCATATGTGGGGTAGCAAAGTCTGTAGGAGTGACTGATACCTTTTTACACTGGACAGTCAGGGCACTGTGCCATGAATCATGCCTAAATCCTCATTGCTCCTACTTTTGGCAGTAGTATTTGCTTTTGGCTTTAGATTCTCGTCTTCAGTTTCTTTACCTCACCTTCTTTAAAATAAGTCACTGACCTATCCTCATCAACTGTGAAAGACTGTAAAGAGATAGCATATCTTCACATAACATACCATGTAAATGCAGAACATTAATTTACTGAATTTGAAATGAGTGTTATTGACAAATGGAGGATATAAAAGGATCAGGCAAAAGTGAAGTCTCAGGAAGCAGGCTGTTATATGTGAAGTATATGGAAGGCTTTCAAAACAAGGAGAGTAGCACGGAAATGCATGCTCAGATGTTGGCGTTGTGTGTGTTCTGGATGGATAACATCATGCTTCCCTCGGCCTGTGAGAAGGTAGAAAACAGATGGCTTATGTATTTGGTAGCTCTAAAGGCTGGGGTATGGGCCACTGAGAACTGGAGAATCAGATGAAAAGAGATGAAGGAGCTGTTCAACTTCAGTGCAAAATATTTCCCTTCTCTCCAGTGCATTACCATAAAGCTAAAACCACACAGAAATTTTCTGGACAGCAGAACTCTGTTTCTATTCCTGTATCTACAAGCAGAGGCTCTCATTCACTCCTGAATGGGAGCAAACAGCAGATGAGATACATTTCCACTGCAATGTTCATTTCTTATTCTGTTTAACAGCATTTTCATTAAAGATTAGCGACCTAGAATCACGGTGCTAAGTAGAGGCACTTTGAATTTTAGAAACTAGATAGGCTTCTTTTAATAATATTGCAGGCTTCTGTTTCCTAACATAATATTTGAGCTGTGGTATAGGCAGCACACCAGCACAGAGGGAAACAGCCCTTGCAACGAGGAGCAGGGGAAAGGTCCTAAGGGCAAGATACCCCTTTGCAAGCCACCCCTCTGCCACAGTTACGGTGCCCATGCCTTTTTTAGAGGTGGAATTCCTTGTCAAGGATATAACTAAGGCTTATTTTGCTTTCATGCAGTATTCTCAGTAACCATACGTTGGATCTTTTTTTAAAAAATCATCCTGCTTCAGCATGATGGCCACTGTTTTTAGGTTAGAGGAACAACCTTTTCAAGGCCTCATGGCACAGTTCACTATATGCCCCCTCTGCCTTTCACTGCCTTCGGACCGAATACAAAATAGCAGCTGTCTCCTGCAGTCTCCTGGTAAAGGCAAACCCTTCAAAAGACGACTGTAGTAACTGCACGGCTGCATTACTATGGACCATGCTACTCACTTGGAATTATTCTGGAACACAAACAGTTGCCAACTGAAGTGATCTGTGGGGCATCTCACCTAGTTTTCTAATGTTGTCCAGGTGCCTATGGTATTCAGCTCTAAATAATCAAAATGTCAAAGGATGCTTTACAAACCACTGAACGATTCTCTAGCTGGTATACTAAGCTGATGCACAGCTTCCCAGTCAATTTGTCAGGTATGGTTCATAGAATTACTCCCAGTCAAGGTGCCCATAAATGCATGTATAACGATTTTAGAAAGACTCAATACTTCTTGGGAAAATAATTTTGATTGGGTTAGTGAATAAAACCATCACATTGGAAGATGAAATGTTATCACCCACAGCAAGTCAAATATCTGTCAAATATTTCCATACCTCTAAAATTGCGATAAATTTTCTTGTGTTTGTCCTGTCTGTTATTACCACAAGCTGCTCAGAACTGGGGTTATCTCCCTTTGTGTGAGTATGTTCAACTCACAGTGAGGTCTCAGTTTGGGCAAGGATCTCTCGGCATCACTCTAAGACAGGTCACAATGATAGTGGTAGATCTGATCAGGAGTCTAGAAAATTAGGCTTAATCACAATTTTCAAAGTTAAAATCTCCCTCCACCTCCACTAAGTTCCTGCAAAGGTTTGAGCTTTGGAAAGGCTGCATTTTTCCTTGCCAGCAAACAACTCACTCATTCTAGGCAATTGTTTGGTGATTGTTTTCCCATCCTGTCTCTCCAGCAAAAGTGCATGAGTTGCAGCTTGACTGGTACATTAAGAAGAGGAATGATGGATATTTCACCAGTCACTGTAAGCTTTTTTCACTCTACTTTCCTCATTTGGATAGTCTCAGGGAGTGCACATGATTCAATTTAACAGCTCCTCAACTGCTAAATGAAGCCAAGTTGACTATGCTAATACTTTACATTTCCGTAGCAATCTCCATGCAAGCATTACAAGCAATGTGGGAAAAATCATGAATTAACTTCCTTATCAGGTCAGTGTTATTATCACCATTCTTCAGCTGGGGAGAGAAGGACAGCAAGTGAAAGTGACTGCCCGATGCCTTAGAGCACGTCTTCCCCGTGCACAGGAGAATGGCACAGGTTCTCCACACTAGCAGTGGCAAAGCTCCCAGGATCAGACACAGTAACTGATACAGCATACAGAAAAGGATGGTTTAGACCATCATTAGAATTGTGGTGGGGTCCTAACTTCTCTCTTGCCAATGTAATTCCCCATTCACTATAGCTCTCCTTTGAGACTTTTTGTAACTTTTATCAGCGATACAACCTTGAATAAGGACTGGTCAATTGATACAGATAGGAGTTTTGCATGAACACCAACAATAGACTATAGCTCAAGGCAGAAGAATCATGAAGTATATTCATAATAAACCACCTAATAAGTCGGCAGACAAAAAATAATCTGCTTTTGCAAGGAGAATCTTTTAGAAAAGAATAGTCCTGACATCCTAAGGCAATATTACACTTGCTTGCAGTATTTTTAATGTTTTCATCCGAATAATGTAATCATTTCTAAAAACTCAAATGAATTCTCTTATAAGCAAACATAATCAGCCATAAAAGCAGCTTGTTCCAGTGCATGGGAACAGCCTTTGAAGGTCTTTAGTATGACTATTTAATAGTCTGGTAAGAGTTTTAAAGATGTATTTTTTCTTTTACCCCCTCAAGCAATTATTCATTTTTCCCTGAGTGTCTTACGGGTAATGATAGACAAGTTAATGTACAAATTTTTCTTTCAGAAAAGTCTCTCTAATAAAGGATTTACTGCCATGTAATTCTTGAAACATTTTCAGTGATTTAATCTCTTTGAAGGACTTGGGGACTGCATAGATGAGCTCAGCTGTATATCAGCAAGCAGGCCCAAGCACCCACCTGAACATGAAAGACTCGGAAAATACAAGTCTGTATCTTCCTCTGTCAGTTTGGTGTCAGTGGAAGTACCTGTGATTAGCTAGAACTGTCTAGGCTGCCCAGAAAGTCTATTTTTTCTGTGGAACAGAGACAGTACAGGCAACATTGTTACATAGCCAAACTGGCTCAGGAGGACAAAGCATTTTATCCTTGGCTTCATGACTGAGACAGCTAAAAAGTAAAAATAATGGAGTCTTGCAGTAGTTTCTCTGGTGAATGTTTGCCAATTTCCAAACAGCTTGAGACTGCAACCTTTTTAATTCAGACCACCAGGAAGCCTTCTTATAGCGCTAACAATACAAACTCTGTATTTGGATAGTTGTATTTGGATACAAACTCTGACAGTTCAGTGATACTGTGTGTGAAGTGAGGGTTAACAGCGGTGTGACCTATCCTGCTTAGCACCTATCAGTGTGATGCATGTGGTGATAAGGTAGAAAATAAAAGCAATGTAACCAGAAGGAAGAAGGCAACAAAGAAAGGATAAAAAAAATACCCCAAATCTTTCCAAGTACATGTCTTTCAGCAGAAATTAGCATATGTAGGGAGCTCAGAGGTCACGGGGATATTTACCGGTTGCTGGACAGCCTGGCTAGGAGGGGTTCCAGCCAGCCCTTCTGACACTCGCAGTGCGAATCCATGAAGACGAGCACATCCCCAGTTGCCCGTGCAGCTCCTAGCATCCGACCTCGGATGACTCCAAGCCTCTTATTGCTCCGGATGAGTTTCACACCCTCCAGCTTAGAGATGTATTCACTCAGAGCTGACTTCAGGGGCCCTGTCAGAAACAGAATGGTCACTGAAATGTTTTAGCTTTGATTCAAGCTGTTACAGAAAAGCAACAGGCAGTAGGAGATGCTATTTCTTGCTGGTGAAATGTTTTGGGGGCATTTCTTTGACATGGCCACGTAGGCCATGTTCCAAATATTCCCACAGCAGCATAATGTCAAAGAAAAGTAGAGACTAATGGAAACAGATTCACTAGGTGTGAAGTTATTCCCGTGGGAAACTTTATAGCCTCCTCTCCTGTTTTCAGCAAAAGGTGGATGCTCTCATCATCTCATAAAAGCCACAGATCAGAGTGAGATACTACAGGTGTTTGGCTTTCCCAAGTGCTTTGGATTACTTTAGCAATGTGGAGTTTTCCACCCTACGATTCAGCCAAAGCCCAAGTCTGGAAATTATTACAGCAGATCCAGTGGGAAGGCGAAGATTTGCATGCTATGATCTTATTTTAAAGTAAGAACGTTCAGAGTGATTGGAAATGATGGGGAAAAAAGAAACATATTTCTAAGTTGAGAGGCTAAGCTAAATTCTAGGGATGGAAGAGTGAAACCTGGCAGCCAACTCAGAGCTCTGCTTAGCTCTCTTCCTGAGGGTCCTCTTTGCCTTCTACTCTCCTCACACGCTTCTTGGAGGAGGACAGTTTCTTCCTTGAAGCTTTGGAAGAAAGAGCTCACATACAGAGAAATGGGGACTACCTTGCTGGCTGAGATCGTCGACTAGGATGATATCCTTGAGGAAGGCCTTTGGGGCTGTGTCCATAATGCTGTGCACGGTTCTCAGCAGAGTAGACCAGGCTTCATCATGGAAACAGATGATGACACTAGCAGTAGGCAGACTGGAGTCATATTCTTGCTGTAGGCACCTGCATGGGATCAAATGAGGGAGACTAGAAACACTGGTACAACTGGCTACTTGTCTCTCAGAGCAAAGTTGAAAGCTACACCTAAACCTTCAGGGATGGAAAGCAGTTTAAGATATTGGTTCACTTCTAACAAAGCAAAGGAAGTATTAAGGTGTCCAAGACTGGAATACAAAGTTAAAATATCAGAATGACATTGTAAAGATTAAAATGCAAAAATAGGAATGTTTTGCTGTATTCTGGGATACTTTCTTCTGCTCTGGCTGCCTGAAAATACACAGCTCAACAGAAATGGTCCAGAAGGCAAAGAAAGAGAAATAAGAGCAAAGCAGAAAGGGGGATAAAGCAGGTCAGTCAGCCTCCACTAATTTCCACATTTTCTCAAGTAACACAGAAAAAAGTAAACTGAAATGCAGCACCTTTAAGACTAACAAACTAAATAACTCATCTGCACAACAGATTGGTATACCTGTGGACTGCCTGACCAGTGAATGAAGCTAACATCTCAGTCCTGTACAGGAAAGAAATGGATCTTTACATGGGCAATGAAAACAAATGGAGATACATTTAAGCAAGTAAATGTATTTTCCCTATAAAGTTTATACAGGTTGGGTTTTTTTTGATGAAAACGAATCACTGATGAATGAGGCTGTCATCTGGGTAGATTATCTTTATGCCATTTTCTGCTATTTACTTTACAGCTCCAGGTACTGACACAATCTACTGCAAGACACCTGGCTGACCTGGCTGCATGGGCCACTGTATGGCATTTCTAGAGATGCTCCAGAGTGCCAGCTGGGGCCCACAGCTCCTCAGTTTTCCATGGGGCGAAGACTTCACCCATGATATTGAAAAAACTTTCATCAAAATTACTGTGAATTAGACATTGCTTTGACAACTCAGGTTTTTAAGAATGAAAAACACTTCCTATTCATCCTCACAGAAACTGTATATAAAAACTATAAACCCTTGTCAAACAACGGCTGTTTCATACATGTAAGTAAAGGATCTACAAATCGCATTCACGACAAAAAGTGTTTTCTGATGTACCAGTCTTGATTCAGAGAGACAGGACACACTATACTGGCATGAAGATACACCTTTTCCAGAAAAGGCCTTCAAATGCCTGTTGTAGAGATGCAAAGACTGTGCCAATATATCTGCTTTGCTTACATTAAAAAACACATTTTAAAATCTTTTAATTTCCTGAGGAGCAGTCATTCAGTTTCCTAACTCATTTAATCTCTAGCAGCAAGAACTTCTTCAAGGAATTACAGAATTGGCTGAATGTGCCCCATTGTTATTTCAGCATTTTTGTATTGCCAAGCAAATCATCATACCGATTTCACAGTGGTTGTTAAACAATTACCTACTCAGCAGAAGCTCATGAAAGGGATATAATTTTAATACTGCTATGTTTATTACCATTTTACTTAGTGCTTCTATTCATGGACTGAGGCCCTATGATGCTAGACACGATCCAGACACAAAGCTGCTTATCATTTAAAAGAATCCATAGTCTGAATGATTTAATAACAAATGCAAATAAATGAATACTAGAGATATACTTCTGGAAATATAAATTTTAAATGAGCACAATTATAATAATTTATTATCATTTAATAAAAAGTTGTATTTCATATTAGTATCTTTTCATATAGAGAGGCAAGTTTTCTTGATGATTTCTACATTGTAATGAATCTATGTTGTCCTTGGTTTACTAATTTTCTGTAATCAACAATGCTGTTATTTTGCAATTTCCTATGGGATAATTGTTTCCATTTTCAGCAAGATGGAGAAAAGGATAATCTCACAACTTGGCAGTGTTTGTACATCAGGCAGAAGAATCTAGAGGTGATTAAAAAAAGTGAAGATCTGATGCCGTCCTTTTACTACCAGGCAGTTTCCAACCAGGAACATTCAGTACAGCTATAAGCACCTATATTTTGCACCATAATACTACAATGCCTTGTTGCTGGTACTGTGGTTATAGCAAGAAAATGAGGCTGTTGTGGAATCTTAATTGGAAAAGAATTGAAAATAACTGTACTTGAATACATAACCTAGATGGCAAGTGTTTAGTTGCCATGGAGATTGGCAAAGACTTGCAATATAGATATCTAATCTTCAGAAAAATGTGAAAGGGTACTGGTATGCAGAAATACCTTCCCTGTAATTTGGAGCAGTTTCATAGACTGTCCATCATAAATAAGCATTTCAAAAAGTCAGGGCTGTGACTGATATGAGACATAGTGATTTAATTAAATTTGTGAAAAATAAGGAATCATCACAAGCAGCAATGAACAGGAGAGCAACTCTGACATGGCAAAGGCACTGCTGACTGTGACCCATCTTCAGGAAAATGTCTCGTTGAGATTCAGCTCCCAACAGCACTCAAGCGGAAGCTATGCTTTTGTAATGAAACTTAAAACCTTTTCAGACAGCTTGTGAGTTTCTGTTCGCCTGGATGCATTTGACATTCAAGCCCAAGAGAGGAAAACAGACCTTTTTACAGGCAGAACCTCATCATAAATGTCACAATGGCAGGCTTGATTCAGGTCCGCTGTCCCAGGAGGGTGTCAATGGCAGCTGGACCAACTGATGGCAGCAAAAAGCCCTCTGAGGGATGAAGGTACCTCAGAGGATGAGTTTGATGTGGAAGAACAACTTTCTAGTACAAGTGGACAAGTTTTTAGGCCTTTTCACCCAGAGACCCAGGCTGTTTCAAAACTGGTAGTCAAAGTAAATGGGGCAAAACAAAGTACCAAATTCATCCATCAGGGTATGTTTTCCTGTGGGATCAGTAGGAGTGCTGGAAGAGAGAGTTTTATGCATCTACTTTCTGAAAATTAGCATACAACATTCACCTGAAAGGCATGTAAAGAGATGTGGGTTATGTTAGAAGCTGGAGTGGGGTGAGAGAGGTCTAAAGTATCGCTTTCCAGGTGAGGAAGTTGGATCCAGGGCTTTCAAGGCACAGCACAGCCCGCAGGGTCTGGTTTATTTCCAGCAGAGCTCTGTACTCTTCACATAAGGAGAAACTGTAGTTATGCTGATCATTGCTCCAGTGCAAAGCACAACAGACCTCTTTATGTGATTTTCTAAGGAACAACAGCAAAGTATATTTTACGGCGTTTACCTTACATCTTGCACTCCGGTTTAAGAGGAAAGATGAAGTATGCAAGTGTGAAGTTTGGCCAGCTTTATTCTGCAGTATCTGGAATTGCTTCACAATTAGTAGGCATAGCTTCTGGTGTGAAGAATTTGCCATCTAATTTCAAGTGAAATGGGAGACACTGAGTCCATGGAGCTAACTCACTGAAATGTCTCTAACTGGTTGGGTTCTCTCTAACTAAATAATAACAGACATTATTAGGAACAGTATGAGTCAAACAGAATAGAGTAATAGACAATTTAATTCATTACTGGTTTGCTGTCATTTTACACTGGTATAAAACTGGACTGACATAGTTGTAAGCCAGGCCCCCAGAGTAAATTACGCCTGAAAATATCATTGTGGATTGTGTGTTGTGCCATAAAGGACAGGACTGGCTTAGAGGTAGACCTCTGCTGCAGGTTTATGATCTGGATTTAGATCTGAACAACTGTGAAACCTCAGATGTTCAGATCTATGGTTTCAATCTGGGCTCTGTAAGTTGTGGCGTTGATAGCTCTTTAGGCTGTAACTAGTCAGACAGGAAAACCCATCCAAGAGCTCTGAGGCCATGGCTTAAATCTTACTGAGATTAGTATTAACTAAACCTGTCTCTTGTTGGATGGCCCTTCAGCTGCCAAAGTAAAACTGTGTTTTGGCTGACATCACAGGCAGTAAACCAGGATCATCTTTCCTCCTTTGAACATTACATGGTTCAAAGAGCTGCCAGTGAAGCATGGTGAAAAAATAACTGAAATAATATTAGCATTTCATTACTCAATGGAATTACCCAAATTAAGACTGAACCAAGTCAGCAAGTGTAGAAAACACTGTTTCATTTCTCTTTCCTTAAGATTGCCCCCTTAAATTAGAGCCACTAGCTGTCTTTAAATATGTGAAAATGACCACTAGAAAAAATATTATGTATCTTCTGTGTCTTATTCAGTATGCTTTCTGGCGCATCTTTCCACCATGTCCCAGGGGAAAGCTACAATAGCTTTCGTTACAGGAGGAAAGAAAAAAAGATACCCACCCACATCCCTTTCCCTCTCCCCTGGGCAGGCCAGCGTAGATACACCTCAGCCCCTTTTTAAGAAGTGTAATAAACTGCCCCTGCTGGGCTGTTGGGAGTAACTGGATGTCAAGTCTCCAGGCTTCAAATACAATACCTGGCGTTTCAAACATAACGCATGGGGCTTCAAATGCAACACTTGTTCAATGTGGCCTTACAGCCTGGCTGCTGCTAGCTATGGAGCTGTTGGCAGATCTGGTCAGACACCCCAATCTCCACCTCCCTTCCTCCCAGGAGCTTCCTTTCAACGTTTGGCGGGTCACTTATACTGAAAAAGTTGAAAGCCCCAACTCTTGACTCCTTTCCCACCCCGTAAGCCCAGCGACCCCACAGCCCTGGCAGAGGCCCACCATGAGGTGATCGCTGGGGCCGGGGCGGAGGGGATTCCCTTTCCAGCCAAAGCAGACAGACAGACAGACAGACAGACAACCACGGAGGGGAGGGGGGAGGACCGCGGGGGCCGGGGCACACACAGCCCTCCCCTGCCGTCGCCCGGCACCTGCTGCAGTGGGAGGGCGCCCCGCCGGCGGGCGCCGCCAGGGGGCGCTGCCGCCCGCCAGGCCGCGGGCGGGCGCCGCGTTGCCGAGGTAACGGGCAGGGCCGCCGCGACCCGCCCGCCCCGTCGCCTCGGGGAGGCGGGCGGGCGGGGAGGGGGTGCGGGAGGTACACATGACGGCGGACATTAGCCGTCAGCTGGGCCACGGTGCGCTCGTTCGTCCTCCCC
>VFFE01007094.1:2159170-2256022 GCA_008921705.1 Burhinus oedicnemus
CTTGAAAACAGCGTCGGTGTTTCGTGCAGCCTCTGCCGGCTCCGGCAGCACCTGCCGCTGTCTCGGGGTCCCCGGGGGCTGTGGCCCAGGGCGGGGGCGGCCGTGGCTGGGCAAGCTGTGGGACCCGGCTGGGGAGGCTGGGGCTCCCGCCGGCTGCGGGGCCGGAGCCGCCGGAGGGAGGCTGGGAGCGTACCTGGCTCCGAGGAGCAGGGGGTGTGTTCCTCACACGAGCGTGGGGTCAAAACGTTATCCCGAACCGGAGGGGAGAGTTTGATAGGAAAGTCGCGGGGTTTTCGCGGGGAAGAGATCCGGGGAGGGGCACGGAGACGGGGAAAGAGACAAGTTTTCTGCCAGAGATTAAAGAGGCTGTTTTACTTACAACGGGTGTCGTACCTCAGGCAGCTCCCGCCGCAGGGAGATCCGCTCGCTGAGCGCTTCGTTAAAGCCGTGGGTTTCCAGGCCGAGGGGCCGCTCCCCCGCAGCAGCCCCTTCCCCAGCCTGCAGGGGAAGGGACAGGAGCTGGGACTCCGGGTCCCCCTCTGCCCTCGCCTCCGGCCGCCTGCTCTGCTGCTTCACCACCCGATAGCCCTTCCTGGCCTTGCTGTGGTTCCTTTTGCCGGTGGGCGACACGACGGCCACGATCAACTCATCCTCCCGCAGGGAGATGAAAGGTGATAGCCCATCCAAAGGGTAATACTGCTGGCTGTCCTCCTGGGTCTCCAGCATCTCCTGAGTCTCCGCAAAGTCCATCTGATACCCTTCCCGGGGATTGAACTCCACAGGCTGGAAAGTCCCTTCCTTGCTCTGGTTGCTGGGTGGTGGATTCAGCGTTGTAACCATCAGTAGCAAAAAGCCCAGCATCAGCAACAACAAGAGAAACTGCAGCTTACGTGATCCATATCTGCACTTCTTCCTCAAGAACATGCTGTTGGTGACAAAACGATACAGATGGTCATGTTAAATATCACTTGGATCTTTCTCAGACTCCAGTCCTCGGGTTGCAGCAAAGCCCTGGTTTTCACTATCTGCCAAGAGGATTTTTTTGCTCCCCTCACATTTCACTGATGCCGTTTCATGCTTTCCTCTCTATTTACAGACAAAACATAACAGTCCTATTAATATTGCACTTACTGTAGTAAAAGGTAGCATGGATCCAGTGAGGTAAAGCAGATCCTTTAGTAGACAGAGTCCCAGCTTAGTTAGGAAAGCACAGGTTTAGTAGATGAAAAGAGTAACTAAAGTTTTGATTTTTTCCTTTTTAAATTCTAAGTAAAAAGAAATTCCGTTTCTTATAGTTTCCTTCCAGAGTAGTTCCTGCCTCTTCAAAGTTTCCAGTTGCTGCCTGGATTGAAGCGCCTTATCTCTGAAAGCAGATCTGACAGCTCTCCCCCGTTCGGAGGCTTCAAGTTAACTGTGATCAACAGATGAGAACTAGTCGGTCCCTGACTTTGTTTCACACATAACTACGGCACTCAGTCAGGAAGCACTTTGCCAGACATAATACAGAGCAACGTGTGCGTCTTTCTCTTGGTCCTAATGCCCTCACTGTTCTTGTCCTATCAAATCAAAACTTTGCAAAAGCTGTTAAGAGGTGAAATATAAGAAGCAAAATGTTGTATTAAAAGAGAAATCAAGACACACCAGGAATTGCTCTGCTTCCCGATAGCCATACTGAGCTAAGAATGCTCAGAGCAAGAAGCAAGAATTTTATAAACGGAATAAAAGATAGAGTGCACATGATTTATTTAAGGCTAGATTTATTCATATGGTAATGTGCTAGCTGGAGTATATGAGTATATTTAATTTTCAATAAATATTTACAGCTGTAGGGATTTTAACCCTGACATAAGGATGCCAAATTATCACCTGGCAGACTGAAGTTGTCTCCTCATCCATAAATTTGGTATCGCAGGGGAAGCAGCACTTCAAGTTTTCAATAGTCCAGGAATAACGTGTAGAGAACCTGGCCTGGAACAACAACTACTGACACTGAAAGAAAACAATGACTTCTGTGATTTAAAGGGGAGCTCAGTCTCTGAGGTCTGTTTGCTAATATTGCTGGCATGGGTGCTAGTGGGCACAGACTGTGGCATTTTTTGCTGCAAGATGGATGCTTGTCCAATGGGAAAAGGGGTGAGACAGTCCACGTGCTTCAGCATCACATGCCTCTTGGTCTGGCAGAGATCAAGTGTGGATGTAACTCAGGTGTTACCAACCCTTTTGACACTGAGGGCATGGGATGTGTTTTTTGCATATCTTGTAATATTTGATGAGCAGAAAGCTCCAGCTCCAGGAGGCATGTGATTACTGGAGAACTGCCACGTTCACCATTTGTTAAAAAGTACATTTCTAGACATTATTGGTAAAAAAAAAACCACCCTAAAGACATGTATGCAGTATACTCTAAGGGGAAGCAGGGATTTGGTCTTTTTTGCGTTCTTCCCCTTTACTTCCCTATAAGAACTTCTCTAAGTTCAGCCTCTGGTTCCTGGTAAATGGCTCTCAGAAAACTTAAAAGAAAAATGAGAGGACACCTACTTTCGAACTAAAATGAGTCATGGCCTTCAAAAGGAAGGACTGGGTAGAGCACCTTAAAATTGCTGGAGGCATGTAGTGTCTGGCACTTCTGTGTACTCCCCTAACGGTCTCATATAGAGTGCTTAGTGTGACCAGTCTGCTGTGTCTTGGCACCTTCCCTACCTCAGCTGTTCTTTAGAAGATATAATACTACTTTAATCATATCTTGGGTAGAAGAAAGATTTAGCCAATATTTTAATACTTCACCATTGTATCTGTCTCCCTTTTTTAGCTTAAATTCACAGTAAAGTAATATCCCAACCCACCTTCAGCCCTGAGAATATTGCTCTTTATCCTACTTTTCATAGGGAAAAAAAAAGTGCTGATGTTTTCAATTCAATAGGGAAGCAGCACCCATTTGCATTAAAAAAATCTGAGTTCAAAAGCATTCATTTAAATAACAATATGTGTCAGCCATAGAAAGACAAAATGAAATGGAAATGAAGAGACCTGTCCGAGACACTCTGCAAAAAGCTGGCACCAGCGGCTTGCAAAAGGTTCAGTTCCACAGAGTCCCATTATCAAGTGTATGGAAGAAAAGAAAATAAAAGAAAATAAAAGGAGAAACTTAAGAGTGTGTGGAATAAATGAGAGAAAGTGTTACTGGCCTTTTTTCTTTTTTCATTTTTCTGATCTACCCAAGTATTTTGATTTAATTTAATTAATATTTTTGCCCTGGCTAAAGTATTTTAACAGGATGCTGTAACAACTCTGATCAAGATAATTCTAGCCTGCAGTGGTAACTGCTGTATAAATTCTGTCCTGGTATGTTCTGTGTTGCTGAGCAAATCCACCTGGGTCTCTCATGCAGCTATGTTTCAGCTACAGATGAAAAGAGACCCAATTAACAAATTTACAGCAATCTTTGCTACCTTTGGGACACAGCTGATAGGTACCATTATCACCGAGACATATGCATATGGAATCTGGCCTTTGAATATATGCTGACTGTTTTAACAAAGAAGAAATGAACAATTACAGAAGATGTTTGGAGGTCAGTCTAGTCAATTAAATGTGCAAGTATAAAACACTGGGTGGCACACTTCCAGCAGCCTCTATTCCCTGTCCAGCATGGACCTCTCTGTTGAAGCTTTCTCACAGCCATCCCCAGTTCTGCACAACAAGCGTTCCTGAACCATCACGTGTCAACCAGGCTGATTTTCAACCTCACCTCTTAAAAATGAGGCAGGAAAGCACTGTGGTTTTCCACTGCCAGCATACAACAGAGAGATTGTCTTTCCAATGGAGGAGCCTTCAGTGTCTGAGAGAACGTGTCTTGTTTCAGAAATGCACTTGAAGACGAGCACCATTTTCTTATCACCTTCCCACCTTGCATCCTAGGACATATTCCTGTGCATCCTTTGATGAATGAGGAAGGAGCACTGCATGTCCCAGGCTCTACCCTCAGGCCTAGAGGCACTGTCTTCTTCCCCACTTCCAGTCTCCTAAGTGCTGCTTCATGCAGGTAGCCCACAAAAGTGGCTGCCCACAAAAGGTATTGTCCTTGGGCTGCTGTTCATACAGCAGACCCTAGAGCTCCTCAGTCAGTGGGAGAGGAACACGTTATAAACTGTGCCACATACATCAGCAATTGCTCCAGAAAGGACCAACCTCTGGACCCAATATTGACCAGTGCCAATATTGTGTTATCTTTCCTGCTGGTCAACCCATGTAGGTGCTGAAAGACTTAGGTTCCTAACCAGTCCTGCTCAGATAGACCTGGTTGTGGAAGGTGTACATACCTTCAGTAAACACAAAGTCAAGCTCTGTTGACTCCTCCATTTTTTAATGCTTGCTTACACCTCTGGTTGATGAGGAAAAAAATATTCACCATCCTTCACTGTTGCAAATTTTGCTCACTAATTGCCAAGAGCTAGAACATGAAATCAAATCTAGGTCTTATTATTAATTTGAAAAGTATTAAGAAACATAGTTGCCTTATCCAGGGTAATAAACCTTTCAGTCACTGTGGTGTAGCTGTTTGTACTTGCCCTTTCCTCCTCATTTTGGCTTGCGTTTTTGTCCAAACCATTCCCCATCGCATACTTGTTAAATATTATGTGACATGTTATGTTATCCATACGTGAAGAAACAACACATACTTTCAATGTGCAGAGCCTTATTTAACTGCCAGGAAAATAACAAAGAAATAACAAAGAAAGAACAAAAACAAGGCTGGATGGAGGAAAGAGCGTGTGGACAGGTTGTTACTTACCCTTTGATAAACATCTTGGATTGATTTGCACTCCTATGCCAAAAGCAGATGTGCCACCTTCCATTTAAAGACTCAACACATAGCAGCACTCATGGTTTCATAGCTGCATGTATTATAGGCCACAGCTCTTTGTATACTTTAACAATGGCTTTATTTGCACAGATGTGAAGAAAGTCAGTGCATAAAATGAGAATGATTACATGGTGCACAGGATTTGTGGTGGTTTTGTAATCAAGTTACTTTCCCTATTCTTTCCAGGGAAAGTACTTTTAGATTATCACAAAATATAATTTATGTGTAGGTGTTGCAGATGCTTGTGTACTTGGCATTGCACCAAATATTGTTTGTTTAATGACATTTTCTAATAGCAAGTTAATAATAAATTAGAATGAGATTCTGTGGAACTTGGTTTTGGAGGCTATCAAAGCTTGATAAAATCTGTTGATCACTGGCAGGGATTTTGGTACTAGCATTGTGATTTATAAGATGTTTGCCAACCTGTCAGTGGAGGAAATGCATCTGAAATTCCATTTTTACAAGATTTCTGCTCATAAATCATGTGGCCAATGTAAAATGGAGCATGGAAGTCTCTGCGCTGCTTTGCAAAAGCAGTTCTGTGGGCACGAAGGTCAGCAGCAGTTGATGGGAAGTAGAAGGAACATATCACAGGAGTGACAGCTTCTGGATTTACTGCACCACAGGCCCTGGCTAACACAGAAATGGTAGCTCTCAGGACTTAAAGGGCAGTAGTATGTACTCCATGCCCGAAACGTAGCCTCTAACACAGCCTTAGAAAGTTACCAGCTATCTGGGAGGGGTGAGACCTTTGATCATTATTAGGCAACCTAGAAAAGATACATCTCAAGCACTGTGGACAATACACATTCCGTCACAACCTCCTGCCTCTTGTACTCAGCTGCTATTAATATCCTCAAGCTGGAGAGGGTTTTGTATACCTTCAACCCCCAGTAACCCAACCCAGGTAACCTGAATCCAGCTCTAAACTGGTTGGGACCGTTTGTTGACTATTGTCAACATCCTTCACTAGAAAATCATCCCACATTGACCATAAAATCTAGCCCACCATTAAAGACAGTGGGACAAGTTCTTAGCTGGCTCTAAATTGCTGTATAGCTGCACAGGTGGAAATGGAAATAAGGTGGTTTACTCATTTGGAGTGACTGGCCTGGCCTTTTTGGCTTTAAAAATGAAACAAATGAGGTAAGGGAAATTGATCCCTCATGTAGTATTAAGAACATCAGTGCAGTTACTTCAGGGATAAATTCAGCCCTACGGGTGGAGGCTCACAAGAAGGAAATCTCCATCACGGGTTTCCCCTGGGGAACTCTGCCTGTAGAGTTTCATCTGTGGTCGGAAATTTACTTCCACAGAACAGGCCATGAAACCTTTTGCAAACAGAGCATCTCTAGAAATCTGGATGATACTAAAGACGACCACAGCAAAGTCTTTTTCCCTACTTTCCGCTACTTTTTCCCAGCTTTCCCTGGTGGGCAGCTCTAACTTCACATCTACTCTATTTTTTTCTGCATTTACAGGAGATACATAAACAGCGTATGCTTCCAAGAAACTTTAAATACAGGCAGCATTTAAAACTCACAATATTCATGTGGAGAGACTGTCCTCATAGTAAGTATTTTTAGTTAAAATGGTGTTGAGGCTAAGTAAAAGGAAAAAGCTTTAAATGGTTCTTGCATCTCTTGACACACTGAAGTATTGAGTGACATACAGTTACACAACTGATGACATTTGTTTCAACACAATGGTCATCCACATCACCTAAGCTGGAAATTACCTTTTTTTTCCCTAAATAGTTACATATTGCTATGTATCTGGTATAGTAAATAGCTGCTCTGCAGGTACCTGTTGAATATTAGGGGTTTGATTTATCAGGGAAGTTGGCAGAGAGTATCAAAATTGTGAAAACCCTGATGAGAACACAGTATTTAATGACAGCATGAATAGCAAACAATTTCACTGTTGCTGGGGTGAGTTAAGAGCTGAGTAAAGGCCAAGTTAAGTCACTGCAGGTGTGTGGCTTAATGAGATGCAGTTGGGTAGCAGGTGAGCATAAACTGAGAGCACAGGGGGCATATATTGGACTGCTGTTATGATGGAAAAGCTGGAGTAAATATGGGATAGATGTTTGAGGAAAGGCTACAGTAGATGTTATTTTTCTGTGTTTTCATTTTTATTATGAGGAAAATACAGAGAAAATGAAAGTAAGCTATGTTAATATCACATGTATGAGAGTTGGACCTGGGATTTCTCTCTGTACCTCCCAAACAAGACTTATATTCTTTAACTATTTGGTAAGAGGAATGTGGAAAATACCAATTTTTGCAAGACTGTTGCCTTTATTGTTTTTTTCTTTTTAAAATATCAATTTAAAAAATAATTTACATTCATAAGAATTAATGCTGAAGTTATGATGCATTTCAGCTATTTGTATGTAAAAGTTAACTTTCAAGAATAAAGGCCTAGATTCCTTCCCCTCCCATCCCTGCCCTGTTTAACTGCAGCTCCTGATGGGATGGATATTCTATAAAATATGAAACGTATACTGATGTAGATCTTGAAAATGTTTTCATGAATCCAAAACAAACCCTGTGCTTTTCTTTACGTTTGTTTGGGATCTTCAATGTTCATGTAGAGTGAATAAAAGTTAAATGTAAAGTAGTATTAAAAAATGAAGCTGGGCTTCATGCCTAAGATGTTCTAGATAAACTAGGTTTAGCCCAAAGATGTGTGTATGCACTGCCACTGATAGCTGTGGGAGCTGTGCGTGTGGCCTATGTGGTTAAGAGCAGGATTGAATTTAAGGAGAAAGACAGACAGGAAATGTGTGTGTATGTATGTGTATAGAACTTCAGTCTATGTATATACTCTTTGTGTGTGTGTGTGTATGACAGTTTGAATATATAAAATACAAACAACCTAGTCTACTCTTATGGCTTGCATGTCCATTCCCACTTGGATTATCCTACCATCCTGTGCAATGTGCTCTGTTTGGTTTGTGGCAGGGTGACTAAAGAAAGGAGTAACCAAGCACTGAAGATACTACTCTTACTGTATAAAAACTCTTATTCTCATCCCTCTAGCAGTATATAACTGAATTCTGTGCAGCTGAATTAAGTATATGGTTTTAATTCATTAATATACTTCTAAAACTTGCTGTCTATATACTTTTTTGTTTAATACTGATGCTCTGGGAAGTTGCTCAGTAATGGCTTGAATTTAGAGAACTACTTAAAGCAAATTCTCCAGCAGAAGCAGGCTTGCTTCCATGTTGAGACAATCACTGTGAATTCTGGTTTGGTTTGGGTCAGCTATTTTCTCCTGTCTTAAAATAGGAGACTTAACAACCTTGATTATGGAAATCTGCTAAGGGACATGAGACCTCTTTGTTTACTGTCTCATGAAAATATCTTAATGTTGGCAAGACATTAAAAAGAATAACAGGGTGGAAGGAAGTAGAAGACAACTGAGATATGTGTTAATTTACTACATTCCTTACACAAGCCTGTGTTTCCAAAGGAGCTGCTCTGCTAGAAAGGAAAAGAGTGTCCTTTCCAAACATAGCATTTGAAGGAGGTGAGGCATACAGCTACAAGGGACGCTTGCTACAAGAAAAGCCTCCTCATGTCTGTAGTTTGCATGAGTTGTCTGTGTGATTTTCTGAGCTTTTTCTATTCTGAACAGAAACTTAGGCAGGAATGGGAGTTTTGGAAACTAAGCTATAAGAAATAGGATTGTCATAACAATAGGTTAAATCTCTGAAACTTCTGACTTCTTGGGAGCTTAGGAAAGGGGCAGAGGTGGTGGAAGGTACAGGCTGTGGTGACTTCTGACTGCCAAACGAGTCAGTAGGAATAGCTATGAAAGGTTTTATTGCTTCGATCATAAGCAAGACAGATCATTAATAGACATCGACTAATCTTTTAAAAGATATGCCTGCAGAAATATCATGTGGGTTGTAACGGTCACTGAGGCAGGGATTTCTGACTGCCAAATGCCAGAAAAACTAGTATCATTCACCAGATTCTGGATGTGCTTTGAACTGCACGAGAACACAAACTGAGATATGTGACTGATTATTCTGGTTAATTTTCTCTGCGTTTGTGACTTAAGTAAAAGTTTGTTTCTCTTCTCTTATTTAATTGCTGCATATGGCACAAGACAATTGAGATTTTTTTCACTGACTTCTTTCCTCTTCATGTTCAGTCTTTTTTTTTTTATTTTCTTTTTAATTTTTTCCCTGCTTATGAAAAAGGCTCTCTAGGCATAGGCAGGGTTTTTGGTTTGTGAAGGTGGTTAGCAGATGTAGTCTGAGAAGCCAGTTGGCTGGTTAATGCTCACAGAAATTGAAACAAATGATAGAGCTGTTAAATAGGGAGAAAAGGAAAGTTCAGGAGGTAGGCCTGCAGTTAGTAATTTGAACAAAGCTTTTGTTTAAGGTTCTTGAGTGCTTCTCAGAAATCATACTCTTGGCATCCATACAGCAGACCTTGAAAATGCTAAGCAGATGATTTTGGTAGCAAGAGTACTACTTTTAAAGATGCATACCTGGAGATGGCATCCTCTTTGGAAGAGCCTGGTGGCCGTAGATTTGTATCATGGTGTGAGTACTAGGAACCTGGGCTGTTCTTTTGCTAGCACTAACATTTCTGTCAACAGCCTCAAAAGTGTGAGTTTTGGGACAGTGTTTTGGGAAACAGTGATTCCACTGAGAAAGGAAGAAATTTTTCAGTGGAAGTTAACGTATGGTCTTGCAGGCTTCTGAGGATTTTTTTCCTATATAAAGAAAGTCATTATGCAGAGGAAGAATCCATCGCTAGAATAATTGTGGGAGTTTTCTGATTGGGGTTAAAGGTGGTGAGAATTTGACACTGCCACATCTGAACCCAAACCCACCAGTCTATGACCTGGTCAAGAGTCAAGATCAGCATCTGACTCTGAACCTGGTCCACTAGATCATCTCCATCTATTAAGATGCTGTATCGCTTCTACCTTACTGTAAAGCTGTGTTCACACACAGCTGTCTTGTTTATGAAAAGGCTGATCTATAGTCCTGGAGCACACAAGAAGCTGTACACTATAAGCTGGAAAAGTGGCCCACAATTTTAAGAGGAATTTTCCAAGCCAGAAAGTACAGTGAGTGTGCATGTTCAGGGGGTGCCATTAGACTTCTGGAAAACATCACTCAGCAGGTATATGAGTGAAAATAACAAGTCTTTATAGTGGTTTTAATAAAGTGCACGTTATAGCACCTTTCATCTTCAAAGAATGAACCAAATTTATTGTTGGTATAAACCCACTGGGACCAATGAAGTTGAAAAGGGGGGTGCAGTTACCTCTTTACTAGTCGGGGTCATGATTTCACAGGACTATTATTTTGTACCTTGTCAGTAACTATTACAAAATCTGGGAGGCTGCAGTACAAATTTAGCAGCAAATGGCAAACTGAATCTTGTGACTGCAGGCTTAATGGCCATCATTAAGTATAATATATATGCATAGCTGCAGTACACTTCTTTTGCCAAGTTTCTGGAAAGATCAGTTAAGTAACTGACTACAGGAGTGTAAAATTTATACCTCATCTCACTAATGACTACTTCTATTCCTACTGCATGTAGCATGAAAGTCTGTAGATCATATTACATACAAAACTGCACCTCATTCTCTCTCTTGCCCTCTTGTACAGCAGCATTTTTGGTGCGTTCCTTGACAGTATTGAAGCTGTCAAACTTCAAGTTATGGAAGGTGAAACACGGGACATCATACAGGCACCCAGAAAGAAGCAATGCATTTGCTGTTAGTAAAGCAAAGGCCTTTGGAAACGAGGATACAAGCAAGCTGGCCTGTACGTTTCAGCAGGGTATGGAGAACACTTCTTCCATGTTGCCTCAGTCATTTTATGGTGTGGAAACGGCACAGGGCCAATAAATGAGGCTAGCTCTCTGTTTGTTTTCCCCTTAGCCCTGCATACTGGGAGTGCAAGCTAATGCATTTTGCTTGGCTCCTGCAAAGGAGTTCAAGGATCCCCTTCTTTATCTGAGCAAGCTTTGGCAAAATCTGTCTGTGTTTTGCTTTCTTAGTGAGAGTTTTACACAGAACTCCATTCAGATTGCTAATGACTGGCAAACTAATGTGCTGGAATTTCTCAAATGTGATTAGTCTGTGTTACACCTCTGATGTTTTATTTAGAGGGAAAAAAAGCAACACTAGCAAAGCAAAGGGCTAAATTTACATTGCCTGCTTAAATACAATATGCAGAAACAAAACCATTCAAGTTAGATGTGAAACTGTCACATTACTACCACTGTTTCAATACTTTGTGGATGGGATTCTTTAAGAAAAGTATTGGTCTCGTTTCATTTGACTTGCATGAATTCTTGGTGGAACAACTATTGTCCGTGTAAAAGTAGCTGGTTAGCATGGGACTTCTTGCAAATGTTTTGCAGAGCTCTATCTTAATTACAGAATCATGCAGTAAGGACAGATTCCAGCCTTATCTTTCAAATTACTTTCTTAGAGTTTAATTTAAATAAGAATGGGTGGACATTGTCCAACATGAAAAAAACCCTATATTCCTACAAATAAATATCAGCTTGGATATATTTCTTAAATGCTTTGAAAATTTAACCTACTCTGTAAGTGTAATGCACCAAGTTTTTTGCTATACTGTAATTTGTCTCTGCACTGGGTTGGGCTCTTTGGTTTCCATGAAATGATCATTTGTTCTTGGCATATAAACACTGCAAAGAGAAGTAACCAGGAAACACATATTGGTATTATGATAACCACGAGTAAGCGACCAGGAATTCCTTTGGAAGCTGTACAGGCTACTCTGTTACTTGTTGATCTGCAACAGCACTAGAGCATATGCCCTGTGGTACTATCTATGCATGGAGGAAGGTGGAGGGAATTAGCAAACTCCTTGAAATTTGCCTCAGAGAGATGTAGCTAATGCCCTGGAAACTGTACAAAGGGGGGATATGAGGAGATGTGGATTCTCCCCCTGTTTAGCCATTGCTGGTGGATCGCTTACCTTTGTTTATTTCCTACATTTCTGTCTGTTTAGATTTCCACCTTCTCCAGATGAGACCTGTGTTATGTCAGCTGTTCATACAGCATCTCTGCAGTATCAGCCTAACCTTAATGGTAGTTGTATAAAGGCTGGAGTTGCTGTGGCAGCAAATTGAGGAAACGCTGAAGTTCAGGGGAAGCTGTTCTTACCTTGGATCAGGATATCATACCTTGAGTCCCCAGTTACCGTAGTGTAGCATCAGAGATATTAATAGCCATAATGAGGCTCTTTTACAAAGCGGTAAAAGAAAGTAACCTAACACCTAGATATAGGTGGAACTGACTGCTGCAAACACCTGTAGCTCTGAATGACAGATCCCTCATAAAAGAAAATTTACTGGTGGAATGGGATTGCAGACAGAACATCCTTTTTACAAAGAGGAACAAAATGGCTAGGACATTTCTACATAGTAGGATAAGAGATTTGTTTCTGCTAATCCTCCATTGGTTCTTCCAAATGTGGGTTCACTAACTGGAGCTTTAAGAGTGCTGCAGAAAGAGCTCGTGATGCACTGTTACCCTCAGCTCAGTGTGACTGTTAACATCTACAAAAAATTACTTTTTTTTCCTGCAATATTTAATTATTTACTTGCTGTCCACAGTATTTTTTTTAAGCTTTCGTGATGAAAGGGGTGTTCACAAGCAGTCCGTATCCTACAGACTTGTTCATCTCTTACAACAGGAGTCTATGCTGTTGCTTAAATAGCAAATCCTTCAAACAGTATGGTACTAGATAATGTAAAGTGAAATCACATCATTTATACAGAGCTTGTAATAAAAATTTCTAGGTCTATATCATCACATTGTTCCTGGAAATGATCAGAGGACTCTGCAATTTGCACCTCTCTCCTGCAGGATAGCAACTGCTACCACGGGACTCTGTCATCTCCCCTGTCCCCTGACAGACTTTTGTGTCAGTGTGCTAAAACAGACTGTCCGATGCTATCTTCTGGTTCCACTGAGCTTAAAGCAAATCCACAGATTCCCAGGGTACCTCGACTCCTCAGTTGCTCCATGGTTCTGCCATGATGTGGAGAGATGAGGGACCTATGGTATGTGAGCATCTTGCCATTGTCTCACAATACTAAATGTTTGGTGTGGAAAAAAATGTCTGACATGGCTATGAAGCCAGCCTTGAAACCAGGAAAAACTTGATGAGTGGTAATAAATAATGCTGGATATTTTGTAGTTCTTGATGCATGGGCTGCTTGCTAGTCTGTGAGACATCTGTTCATAGACTGGGGAATCACAGTCCCAGCTTGCAGAGGTTCACACCCATCATACATCTGTCTCTGTGGTTTGTGCTCTGTGTTAAACCAGTGGTAGTGGAAATATGAGATGCATGCACTATTGCTCAATTATTGCTTAGTGCCAAGGGAGGACTGAGGAAGAAGAATGAGTTGGAAACGAAAGAAATAAGCAGCAGTAAACTTATTTGGCTGGACTTGTTGCCTCAGTTGATGCAAGGGGTGTGTCTAGTGATAGGATGCCAGGCCAAGTGTCCGAGGCCTACAGCTGTGGTGACATGGTAAATAGGAAATGTGGGGTTTTTTTGTGGAGGCAACTTTAGGCTCACAGAGAGAGATTCTTGATTAGTATTGGATGGGGGCAATGTCCAAAGTGAGGGGCAGACTGGTTGAATCCTGATGAGAACCACCATTCCTGGTGCCCTATCAGGACTGTCAGCCCATTGAGATGCTCTATATCCTTACTGCCTTCTGCTCCTATATGCCCTCATCATCCTATGCCAGCCTGCCCTTGCTCCATTTGCTCTTTGGTCCCGACCAGCAATCTTCAGCTCTGTACATGGCTGCACAATTTGCCTCTCTTGTTCCCCATGGTTGCTCCATCCATGCAGGTACCTGAGCAGCAGTGTGGCAGCATAGGCAGGAGCTGGCATGCATCGTCAACACATGTGTAGTAGTGGCATTGGCTTATTAATTAGACAAGTGAGGACAAGATTCCTGCCTGTCCCATGATGAGGCATAGCTGGATATATCTGGAAGCTGGAGAGTTGAGTGCTGCCTGGACAGCTGAAGATCCCCAGTTGTGTGCAAAGCCAAGCTGATCTCTTCTTTCTGGCTTGGTGAATATGGAAGGGGCGTGTTGCAGTTGCTGGTGTGGCCTCTCTTAGTGCTGTCATCAGTCTGTCGTGCTAGGCAGCAACAGTGTTTGTTCTGGTGGGTTTTTTGTTTTGGTTTGGTTTTTTTTCCTTCTGACCCAGCAGTGGCCTGCTTTCTTGTGTCTAATGTAGGTGCATACATTAATGGTTGCAGCAGTGGGGAAGAAGGGTGGCCTGTAAAGGGTGGCTTCTCCAAAACCTGGATGGAGCTGTGTTGCTGTCAGATGTGGACCTCCCCAAAGGCTAATGTATAGGTCAGACCTGATAAACTGGCAGTTTGGAGAGTGCTTCTGTCTGGCCCATATGTTGTGTTGAAGGGTTTCTGTTGTGAGTACAATGCATAGATTATGGACACTTGACTTGTGTCCACATGTCTCCAGACAGCTGTTTAGTACATCGGTGTTGATGGAGAGCCTTGGGCTGAGTGCTTCTTTTAGCATGAGTCTAACAACCTTTCGTATCTCTCTGCCTGAACAGACCATATCGCAACAATATCATAGTTATGTATGAGTAGGAGTTAATCTCTTGCAGGTTGTTAAGGTATTAATTTCATGTGGTCACTTTAGTCAAACGTATTTCCTGCTTGACAAAGAGCTCTTGCACACCATCCTGCATCCTTCTTTAGCTTGACTTCTAACCTCTTCTTCTGAGAAGGTAATTTTTACATAGGTACCACTTTGTTGCACCAAACCAAGTAGCTGTCTGACCCTACTTTATCTGGATGGTGCCGACAGCTGATAACCATTCAGCTTCTTTTCAAAGTTTTTCTCGGACTTGTTATGTTTAAATAGTAACTTACTAATGGATCAAATTTACTGGTTTTAATTGTAAAGCAGCTTTTCTAGGACCTGCCACTATCTGTTTGGAGACAACAGCAAAGACTCAGACAAATACAGCTAAACTGTATTCAACCTATAAACCTAATGAGAAGTCCAGATTTGTTCAGGCAAATGCCCTTCGAAATGGTACTTACTACAAACAGTGTAACTGTGTAAAGTCACTAATTTTAAAAAGAGAAAAGGGTGGTGAGGGGAACAATTTTGAAGCTTTCATCTAGCAATGAGCAGCTAGCTAAAGGAACAGGTTTCACGGTATATGTTCTGTTCACCCAGAGATGTATTGAAGTGTCTTCATTAAAGTGCTTTTAAAGTTAATCTCATGGCAAATTAAGTCAAAATAAAATTATAATGGTTAAGAAAAATGTTTTACTGTGACAGGAATTCCTCCTTTCAGGGGACTTTTCCTGGAAATGCTTGTTTTGAACAAATATTAAACTCCCAGAAAACAATCACCCAATTTGTTCACCACTTGTGTTGGTTAAGGATTCAGTCCGCATCTTGCCTAGATTAGTCTTTGGAAATCTTTGCATTGATTTCAGTGCATATGAGATCAGGTTTCTAACTGGGAACTCCAAAGTTTCAGCCAAATCATGTTCTGTGCATCACCGTGGACTTGTCTGCTTTTATGCCAGGCAAAATGCAGCTTTATTCCTTCTGTTTGTGCCAAGCTCATCTCAGTCTTAGTGTGGAGCTTTTTTCTGTTGTTTTTTTTTCTTTTTTTTTCTTTTTGTTTAAAATACAAGTCTATGTTGTCCTGATGTTCTTCCTAGAGCAGGAGACTATCACCATATCTCTGAGATGTTTTTTGACTGCTCCAAGAATGAAATTATCTTAAAAACAAAGCAGCTGGCCCTGCATGTTCTGCTCTAATTGCTGTTGTGCAGAATTTGTCAGAAATTAATACCAGAGAATATCCTTGTGTACTTTGCCCTGTGGCAATTGACAGGGATATTTGTCTCCCGTCGCTTGCTGCCCAGCAGGGCTCTCCCTCAGGGGAGCCCTGGGGCTCTTGTGCAGCTTGAAAACGGTTCCCACAGTGGGGGCTGCACCCTGCATTGCAGTCGCAGCTAATGAACATTGCCCAACAGGAGATCTGTTCGTGCCAGATCTTCTTCTTCAGACTGAAAATGTACTTCTGTGGTGTTTCTTGAGACAAACATCTAAATGACAGTAATTTGCAATCCACATTGATGTGATGCAAAATTCCAGATGTGTTAGAATAACCTAAGGGCCTGTTATGCTCAATTAGTCTCTGGGGTGTGTTCTGCTATTTATTATATGATCCTCTGGTCTCCTCAGGATCATTGGCTGTGTTACTGCTGGATAAAGTAAGTCCATTCATGCTCTGCCATGCCAGGGTGGCTGGCTGCTGTGGCCTGCCGCCTTATTGCCCATCTTGTAGAATGAATGGCTTCGTGCCTGATTATCTTGCACCTCTTCTGGAACAAGAAAAAAAACCTCTTGATTTTTCCACACACCAAGTTCACTTGCAGTGGTGACTTTTGTATGACCACTGTGTTATATCTTGTGGAAAAAATAGACATTTGGGTCTTATCACAGATGATATGTACGGAATTGTTCCCAGGACACTGAGACGTCTTGGGGTTCCTAATCAGATGCAGGGCTTCATTTTACCTGTTTATATCTCTCTAAATCCTCAGCAACTCTAATATGAACTTGCAACAGTGCAGATACTCTTGTTTTCAATCTTTTATCAAAGTGTCATCACGGAACCATCTATTCTCCACTGGGGTCTTTTAATTTGAGAATATTAAATATGGATCGGTCTCATTCTATTGCTTTTACAGTACACACTTCATTTTGACGCTCTTTTCTACTAAGCCCTTAATTGGGGCTAATGGGAATTGCTTGTCACACTTTTAAATTCGCACTTTATTACAATGATTTAAACTCACACTTGCTAAGCTGTAGTCTACTGTCAGATAGTCTCAGTTGTGCGATTTCTAATGAAAATAGTTTTTATATTCTCTGCTGTAGTATGGTCACTTTGTTAATGTTTTGCACAAAGGTATAAGACAAGTACATAATTTCCTGCCCCCCCCCCCCCCCGGCTAATACAGAAAAAAATAATCTTTACTCATGTTGCTCTTGAAACAAAGATGGTCTCATTTACCTGAACTGGTCTCTGTTTTTTGAAAGAAGTCTTGCCAGATTTCCTCTGTGTCTAAGTCCAAAAGAAGTCTACTTCATTTGTGGTCTGGGCTCTGGCTGATTAACTCTCTCTGTAATGAGATAGTGGGTACAGTGCATCAACTGATTCATAACAGTATGATCTTCTACACTTTGCTAGTGACTCACCTAGGCTTAGGGACATACGTACTATTTCTAGTCTTTTAGATCAACCAGTTTGCCTTGTTCCTAACCACATTTAAGACATACGCTTGCCTTTTTGGGGATGGAGTTCTTAGCCTTGTTTCTCCTGCAAGCTTCAGGAGGGAAACAGAAAAAATCAAATCTGTCTTCTCTGCACTCCCATGTGTCATGCCAAG
Source organism: Burhinus oedicnemus (assembly GCA_008921705.1). Classification (NCBI taxonomy): domain Eukaryota; kingdom Metazoa; phylum Chordata; class Aves; order Charadriiformes; family Burhinidae; genus Burhinus; species Burhinus oedicnemus. Next base: position 2,176,541 of record VFFE01007094.1, read on the forward strand.
GAGCTTTCTGGCTTCTTAGGTAGAGTTTCCTGGTTCAAGCTGGGGGGTCTGAAGACCCACTGCCAAGTATGGAGTGAGGGAGGATTAGAAAGAGCAACTATAGTTCAGGTTAAAGTCTTTATTATGTCATGTTCTCTGTGTGTTCAGGACAAATATTCTGTACAAAATTGTCATTAGAGCACCCATCTTCTACCATCCCATGAGGCTGCAGATCACATCCATGACAACATCATCTGTTGTCTCCCATTTTCCTGTGGAAGATGCCATCCTTGCAGTCCCCTCAAGGGGTCATCCCAGGAGCTGCTCTCTCTTCTTGGATAGTTATTCCTCCTGAAAAATGGTAGTTTTCTCTAGCAAAAGGTGCTATGCTTTGAATGCAAGCAATTATCTCGGGCCACTGTATTGTCTAGTCCTTAAAGACATCCATGAATAAGATCTTTCACTTGACAATCAAAGCCCCAGATTTAGGAGTACGGACAATCTTGGGATGCGGGGTTCATGTCGGTGTTTTTATGCAGGGCTACTACTTCACCAGTTTTGCATATTGACATTCCATCTTAGTGGGTTTTTTTGTTTGTTTTTAATCTTGGCAAAATCTTCCTTATGTTTTGCTGCCTTGTGGAACGTGACAGTGATACTTGTTTTAGATGCATGTCTGAAACATATGGGTTTGACCTGTGGGAGGCAATTGGTGAAAATAACCCTGCAGTGAATCTTTAGACCTTAGTAAAATGCACCATAGGAAAATGTTTCTCCTGTCTGGAGGTTTCCCTATTACATCATAGGTGTGACAGATTGTCTGGAAAAGGAAGGCTGTTGAAATGCTGGGAGATAAACAGAATCAAGCAGGCTATGTAAAGCATCATGATCAGCTGCATCTAATCTTTGTTGCTACTTGTCTAAATGGCTCAATGCTTCATCCTGCTACGAAAGTCTGCTTTTGCTCAAATGTGATGTGCCAACATCTTCCTTATTTCAAAGGCAATTTTGAATGAGTTGGGAGCACTGTATCTCAGCCTGCTTGGATATATTCCAGTTTTTTTAAAATCATTCAAGAGTTCAGAATGCCTCAGTAACACTGTGAGGTCATGGGACCTGCTTCTGTCCTTTTATATGCAGTTGCTGTAGCCAAAGAGGCAAGTTTTGGCTTCTCTTGAAGAACAAATATGGCTTTAAATTATGACTTTTCTCTATTTTAATGTAGCCACTATGCTATTTATCAGATCTGACTCATCTGTGGATACAGCCATATCTGGTTTTGATACTTAATTTTGCTAACCATTTCTTCCTAGATGAATTGATACTACTTGGAGACATTCAACTGGATGTTTATCTTGTCTACTGAGTTGCTTAAGTTGCAGACATTTGTTTTGTAAACCCACTGCAGTTTGCACAGCTATCAGAAGGTACAACATGAGATGCCAGGGTCTGTATGTACAGCTGCAGTATAGCTGTTGTGATGCTTGAGAAGAACTACAAGCTATGATAAGTTAGGTTTATTTTCATGCTTCAAAGGGTGCTTATAGGGACTGTAATCTGAAAAACAAAACAACAAAACAAACAAAAAAAAACAACAAAAAAACCCCAAACCAAACAACAACAAAAAAACCCAAACCCAAAACCTTAGAGTTAGTGGTTGACATGGAAATGACAAAAAGAAATGGAGCTTTGTAGTGCTACATTAACAGAGTTAAAGTAGAGTTGGCAATGGCATTTCATATGGAAAACTGCATTTCAGACTTTGAGCTACAGTATAAACCAAGAATAGGACAATAACACTTTCACGTGATGATACAGGATGCTTGGTAGGAGAGCCAGCTGGGGCAGTACAGTATGGCTTGCCTGCTGCTTTAGTCTTTGTTTAAATTGCCTGCCTGTGCTTGTTAACATTCAGAATAGATACTTACTGAACTCTTGAAAGATATTTGCTATCTCTGTATTTGACAACTGAGAGATACTTAGCATATCTGCTGACGCTTTTTATCTGTGCTTTTATTAATATGTATTATCTCTTTTTGTTCCATTTAAAACTGTATTACTTCATCCAAATCCATCATAAATAGATAGTGTTATTGTAGCCACAATCGTCTAGGGTATAAGAGAAACAAGCTTCACCTCCTCCTATATATTGGAGCTTTCTTGTACAATTGTTAAATGGCTTGATTTGCTCTCATCAGATTTTTGATTATTTTGACAGCTGAAATAGTTTGAGATTGTATTTTTCTGAATAATATGTGTCTGATTATTTTAAGAGGGTGTTTTCTTGCACATAAATGAAATCCCATCACAGCAGCTGTAGCTCTCCTTAAAATGCTAGCTACATAGCAGCATGTTCAATGTTTAATTAGCCTCGCCGTGCTATTAACATCTCAGAAATACTTGGTTGTTAAAATGTAGAAAAGCTAATGTATACGTATAGCTTATTTATATGCATAAATTAGTATAAACATGAAAAATACAAAGGAAAAATGTAGGCTAAATGCCCAGATAATCTTCTCTGACAGCCAGCTTAGCTAGACTGTGGAGTCAGGCCTCCTCGCAGGCAGTCTTGAACACCAGAAGATACCCTGTGGCACACAAGGGGCAGAGATCTGGGTTTGCCAAGCTCTGGATTAGATGATCTGACTCTGATTGCTGCTGTAGTGGCCTCCCTGATGATGACAGTGCTCATGTGCTTGCTTCATGAAAAGGTTGCGGTTTGCTGCCTCCAGGTAACAGGGGAATTTATGCTTTACCTGACAGGCTCTGTTTTCTGAGCTGAGTTGAGAAGAGTATCTGACAAGGGACACATAGCAGTCACTGGGGGTAGAGAGTGGCAAACTCCCTGGTATCTATGCAAGTGAACAAAAGTGGAAACAGCGACTGTGGGAAGTTCTGCTGCTGTCCCAGGTGTGCTACAGGGCACAGCACACTACTCGGCATGGTGGTACCAGGAGTCATTACAGGTGCATTGCCTTGGGTGTACTTGTGTCCTCTGGATCTCCAGATAAGGTACTGCCCTGAAAAAGACCCACACCCCAAAGTATCTTTCTGGAGCAGAAGGACTCATGGCTTCTTCTCATAGGAATGACCGTTTGTGAGATCTGATTTGTAATTCATATCATAAGGGGTGGTTTGTAATGAGAAGTAGATCTACTGACTTGCAGCTGTGACTTTTCCACCTCTTTCTGAAACCTGTGAACCACTTTCAAGTGGACCACCGAAGACAATTAAAAAAAAGTGAGTATTGCCTGTTGGTTTAAGTTTACTATAAAGGGTCTGTATCTCCCCTGCATTTTTTTAGGAGTCTATGGGAAAAGAGGTTAAAAAACCCCGCCTTCCCCTACAACAAGCTCTTCAATTGCCAGCATTATCATGCCAAGAATGCCATGGAGCATATTTTTTATGGCTTCTTTGAAGATTCATTATGCTGCATCACTTGCTAATAGGCTTGCTCTCTGGGAACAGTTCTCAGTTGTATATTTGGTGGTATTCCTGTCCAGATGTTTACAGGTATGTCTATGCTAGTAAATCTCACAAGCCAGCCTCTGTGAGAGAAAGAGAGGTATGGCCCAGCTTCCAGCTGCATGGCTAGCAGGTGTAGTGCACCTCTGGCCACCTTCTGTAAAAGGACCCTCCGTGGCCTATGTTGTCTGAGCGTAGTTTGAATTAGGGTTCAGAAAGGCCAAAACCATGCCAGGCACTATGCTGGCCAGTTAAATGCTACAGGATGATCTTGTGCCAGTGGTTAAGGCTTACGTCCTGGCCATGTTTATTACTACAGATTAAGTTACTGTAAAGGCTTCTAGATGTTTCAAAATCTATTTTCATGTCTTCTTGTGAATGTCCAGATAGAGAATCTTCATATGAAATTCTTGCCCTACCAGACTCATGGTCAACTTGAGTTTGCCAAAGCTCTTGTCACTCAGTAAACAACTGTTGTTTGTGATGTGCCTTATCTCGTTTGCTTTCCTTGGATCAATTAGGGAACTAAAGAAGGGAGAGCAACTAATGCTAGTGGCACATGAATTGTATGAGTGGTGTTTAGATATGGCCATGAGTGGACACCTCTGGAGAATCAATGGAGAAAAACACTTCCCCCAAAGCTTGATGTAGAGTGAATTGGGGGTAACACTCCCAGTAAGCAGTGAAGTGGGAGGAGGAAATGGTTGGGCTCTACATCACAACTTCCATTTCACTGAGGGAGGAAACCTTTCTCACCTTTCAGACACTATCAGGTTTCCTGCTTCAGCTGCTTGTGATATACCTCTTACTGCCTTGAGCCAGTCGTCATCTCCTCTCCCATGGACTGCTTGAGACTGGAGGAGGGAAGTGAAGTGGAAATAGTTATCCTTTCTTGGCATTGTAAAGGCATGAGGACACGCTTGAGACATTCACACTTTTTTTCTCCTTCTGCTGTTCTTCTTGTATTCTCCTTCCTCACTTCCTTCTTATTCCCTCTAATAGGAGCTGCAGGGAAAGAAGGATGGGAAAACTCACTGCATTTCTTTCCAAAGCAAAAATTAAAGGACATAGAAAATGACACCTTCCCCCCCCACACACTTTGTTTCTCATTGTATAAATAGACAAAACGTGGTGGCAGGCACAACAGCAGCTAAGGTACTCGCAGGCAGATGACTGTAAATCTATCTGATTTATAAGGCAGCTTGACATAAAAGTAAATTATGCACCATTCATATTGGGCAGGGGCTAATTGGATCCATATATCTGTTAACTCAAATTCTGAAAAGAAAGCTTCATCCATTTGGATTCTGGCAAGGTGGCAAGTTCACTGCCTTAATTTCGTAACTTTTTGCTTTGTCCACTGCTTAACTGTAACAGAAGACAAAATGTCAGTGTTGGGTTTTTACCTTCTACTCAGCTGCTGTGACTCTCATGAGGCACACTACAATATGTTGAGGAGTTGTATTACTGAACACAAAAAGCGTATTCAAAGATCCTATTTTGAGCAGAATGGGAAGGTTTGTCAGCGAAGTGCAAGGCTAATTGGTGTCCATTTAGAGAAAGAAGAACAATAAATACTATTATTACGTGAGTTTACTAGTGTAACCTTGGAATGTCTCTGACAATTGCATGCAATTATTTGCTTCCTTTGCTCTGGAGGCAGAACTCTGCAAACGTTCCCACACTAGTGTTTGACAAGGCACAAAGGTGGCACCCGCAAGGCAGAGATACAAACTGTTATCCTTGCAGGCTCAAGTTGTACTGAAGCCAAGGCTTGCTGCCATCTCACTGATATATTTAAATTCCAAGCCATTGAGAAGAGGAAACTGTTACTTCATCCATCTTTGTGACTGAATGTCCTTGCTTCTCTTACATCTTGTTTATTCATGGGTATTTGGAGACATTCCTCAGTGCCGGCTGTGTAGCTCCAAGTTTGCCTCCTGTCTACTTACTTTGTTAAACATTGTCTTTGCATTTAAGGCAATGCCGCTTGTTACTTGGTTCACGCCAGTCTGTTTTAGGAAAAGTGTAGGAGCTATAATTAAAGGAACAAGTGCAAAGAGGTGGGTGTGCAAGAGGCAAGGGGGAGAAGGATGGCAAGAACCTCCATTCAAATAGGCTCAAGGAACTCGGAAGGGAAAAGGAGGGACAAATATTGCTGGAAAGGGGGGTGGGGGGGGAAAGCCAAAACCAACCTCCTAAAATAAGAGGCTAGAGATGATGGGAAAATATTAATTCCTTTATTAGTGTGTAACATGTTTGTGGGGCAGTTTCATTGTTGGGTGGTGTGATGTGGCTGATTACCAGTTAGAGAAAATGAAAGGGGGAATGGGCTGTAATGGCTAAAGTTGAGGAGTAAAGTTTGGCTCCCTTTCTGGTCAGTCCTGTGATAACACTGGGAGCTCTCTGGTTTTCTTCCCTATCCGTTCCCCAATGTGGGAATGGGCCCACATAGAGTGGCCCCAGCTGATCAAGCATAGAGAGAACTAATAAGCTTTGTTTCACTTCAAACTGTTGTGATTACCTCTAGAATTGTTACCAAATCTTGTGGTCAATGAGTCTGGATACTTACTCATTATCTTACGTCTAAGATTCATTTAATTCTTATTTCCAGCTATTTTGGAAAACCTAAATACACTTAAACAGATAAAATAGTCAAAATGCCACATCTAATTTCCAGCTTGCTTAGTGGAGGCCTAAGGGTTTAGTATTGAAAAAACTATAGGAGTGGTCTGAGTGTCAGGCAGGCAAGGAATTAAAGTACCCAGATTTAATACACTTCTAAGTTATTTGCCCCCAAACTTTAAAATGGGCTTACAAGTACACTGCCGTATTTGGCCCCCGTTTCTTATAGAAGATACTGAGATAAGTTGGCCTCCTGGCTAAAGTGAAGGACAGTAATTGTCCTGCTCTTTCTCTGTGCTCTATAATCATGGTACAAGTATTTAAAGGGAATATTAGGTTAAAAAAATCCCACAGAATAAATTGTACCCACTGAAAGGCAGAGCTATTTTCTCCCATTGTCTGCCTCAGCATGCAGAACTGAGGCATATGGTGGTGCTGCAGTGGGGAAGCTGCACTCCTGGAAAAGAGAAAGTGTTAGCCCCATACCAGTGGCAAGCTGGCCCCCCTCAAGCATGAGCAAAGCCAAAGGCTGGCAGTAAACTGTTTCAAAAGCGACCTCAAACTATGCAGCGGGGCAAGGGAAGACATGGATACCTGTAGCATGTCTTCATGGCACAGTGAGGAGCAAATGATACCTGCAGCTTTCAAATGCTTTGTGCAAGAGCTGGAAATACAAGTGTTGGTGCATCACATAGAGTTAGTGCCAGGTGACTACAGAAAGTGGAATAGAGCTCTTGGGTAATGTGGAGCATAAAGGATGCAAAAATCAGTGAAACAGGTCCAGTTCTCATTGCTCTGTGCAAACTAACAGATCCTTCACAATGTGAGTGTAGGCTGGACTGTTTCCTGTAAGGACACCATCCTTTGGTGTCTTTATTGCTGCCACTTTTCACACTCGCCCACATGATGGTGAGTAGCAGGATTTATCACAGAGGGGCAAGAAAAGGCCTTGAGCTTTCCCAGGCTGGGCATTGCCCTGGTCTGTGTGTTGACTCTCAGGCAGAGCAAGGTGGAGGGCCAGATAAGGTTGGTTGGGTGCCTCTGTCCCACCTCACCTGCATGGGCTGCTGTGAGCAATGTGCCGCTGCCTGGAATGGATGTGGAGGAAGCTTTTAGGACCACTGAATTGTCAGTCTCCATCCCTGCATAGATGTCCCAGGCTGTGCCCTGGTGAGGGCATTCAGTCTTGTTGGATGAGCCTAACCACATATGGAGGCTGACCTTCCAACCATATGCTTTGTGTGCCATATCTCTTTACTTGTGTATGCCAAGCCCCATCGAAGCAGCATGAAGTGGAAAGTCATCACCTACTTGCAGGTTCCTTCACACCATATTTAGCATGTTAGTGTGTTATAATGGTGCTGTCCTTGGCATGTTGAATACTACTGTGGTGTTTTTATGTTCCTTTCCTGAATTAACTGTCTGGGCTGGATTCTGATCATGGTTACAAGGAGCTGTTCTGGATTTAGGTGGTGTATATCATAAGTGAAATCCAGCTGAGAGGCAGGATGAATATTATGCTTAGTTGAAAAGCATACACTTAACTGTACCCATAGAGAACCCACAAATTGTAAGCTCTGGAATCATGATAAACTGGACTGATTAGTGCTGGGAAAACAGGAGTGGTGGTGGTGTTACCAAAAATGTGTATACAAAACTTGCCACGAAAATAGCAACCACTGTTATTCTGCTGCAGACAAAAACAATGCCAAATCAACATCAGCAAGTAGAAAAAAATAATTAAATGCATGTTCAGAAAACAGTTTAATAGAAATGAAAGTTTATGCAACCAGTAGAAAGTGTGACTCATCTGTACTTCTTCCACCCCAAACTGCAGACCGATGTTCCAAAAATCTTTCCCAGAATTAGTAAGTAGACTGTTTATAAGTTGTAGTCTGTTTATAAGCTTAAAACTCAAGTGCAGGCAGCTAGCGTACAGAGGGTTTCATTCTTTCATCCTACTCGATGTGTTATCCATAAAAAAGGATGACCGCTCAGATCAAATAGTCTATAATGGTCCATGAAGATTTCTGGCCTGTGAACTGTTGAAGTGATTCTCTCTTTCCTATATGGCTTTGGATTCACTGGTGTGTATGGAAAGTAATGGCTGTGCGGAGTATTTGTGGGTTGATTGTACCATACAGACCTGCCCACCACCAGAATCAACCAGGTAGCCTGTCAGGCTAGAGGGAGTTGAGCATTGCTGGGCTGCAACTTGCTGAGCAGCATTTCTGTAGTTTTCCCGCTGCAATTCATAGAATCATAGAATGGTTTAGGTTGGAAGGGACCTTAAATATCATCTAGTTCCAACCCCCCTGCCACAGGCAAGGACACCTCCCACTAGACCAGATTGCTCAAAGCCCCATGCAACCTGGCCTTGAACACTTCCAAGGATGGGGCATCCACAACTTCTCTGGGTGACCTGTTCCAGTGCCTCACCACCCTCAGAGTGAAAAATTTCTTCCTGAGGTCTAATCTAAATCTCCCCTCTTCCGGTTTGAAGCCATTAGCCTTCGTCCTATCACTACATGCCCTTGTAAAAAGTCCCTCTGCAGCTGGTGTATTTGTGGTTCTGTGCAGCCGTTGGTAGGGGATGTATTGATTGTCTAAAGCTGCCTTTTTGTCTCTCCTATCCTTCCATCTCTTAAGATAAACAGTTTACTCCCCCAGCTCCTCATAAATTGCAGGTCACTCATTAACAGCTTTTTCAGGGTCTATTCCAAAAACACTGTTAGAAACCTTTAATTTATTTTTTTTTTAGTAGTATTTAGTATCATTATGCAATTATTATGTTAGTCATGGAATACTAGTTGGGTGGTTTTTTGAATAGCTGTAACACCAAGTGTTACAGTGAAAAAGATAATGATCGCACTCAACACCATACTTCTACACTTTTGTTGTTGTTCTAATGCAGTGATGTATATAAGGATTTGTCTTTAGTGGAAACAAACGTGAAATATCAGAGGTTAAAAGATGTTCACTGATTCAGATGATAACAAAAGGATACCAAAGACATCGGTCCTAACAGATCAGTTCATCAAGAAGTACTGATAAGCCCTTGGCTAATGGAAGTTCTTCATTCTAATATGAAGTGGACAAACCAAATGATCCTTTTTTAAGAGCAAAACTGTTTTCAGTTGGTGAATCTTCTAGTTTCTCACTTTCTAGAAGGAGCAGAAGCAATGCATCAGCGTAATGGAATGATAACTGCACAGTTGTTCCCCTTTGGGAGCAGTGATACGCAGAGATAAAACTTGGGTCTGGCAAAACTCCCTAATTTATGTCATTGTCTTATGGTATCCTTATACATGTAGTTTGTTTATTTAATGTTGGGCTTTTTACAAAGAGAAGATATCAAATTAAATAATTTTGGGTCCATTTTACATGCTGTTTTGTTTATTTCAATGCAAGCAAGAAGAAAATATTTCTTCTTTTCTTTGATACGTGCTCTTTACTGTCTGAGTAATCCCCTCCAAAAGCATTAATACAATGGGTTAGGCATACTCATGCCATCTGGCTCAGGTCAGATCAGGATTTGTGATCTGTGAATATCTGGAGGGGTAAAATCAGTAAAAGGAAAGGTTTGAACAGACTTCATTGACATTAGTTTCTTAACTTCCTTGGTTAGAAGATTATGTAGCTTGAAAGAGTGGGAAAGGTTGGGAAACTTTATGAAAATAGAGCCAAAATAAATAAATCCAGTCCAACAGAGGTAAGACTTGGTAGGTAATGCATCTACACAGCAGGTGTATTTTATCTAAACCTCATCAATATTTTACATTATCCTTTGTAGAATTACTCAAAAATAAAAAAAACAACAAACAAACAAACCAACCCAAAACTCCCCAAAAAACCCAACCAAAACCCAAAAAAACCCCAAAACAATCCTCATGAATCATTTATATGAAATGGATAATACAAAATGGAGAAGGAACTGGCTTAACTATTTCACATGCAGAACACAGCAGGCCAACTAATGATTTATTGAAAAGTGACTTTTCCTGCTGGTGAAGAATGCTTCAACCAGTGCTCTGCAAGCACCAAAAAGGCAGCACCAGGAGGGATTGAAATGGGAGTCAAAGTACAGCCAAAGGGGCTATACCAAGTGTCACCTCTAAAGATCTGGATATAATAATTTATAATATATGATTGAACTGATCTCAGCATCAAGCCCACTACAAATGTGTGTAAGAGAGTAACTCTGTGAAGAAGCTAAGTAAACAGTCATCTTCTGACTGCATTGGCTTGAAATTTCCTGGCAAATGTGTTCTGTTAAATAGGCCAACAGCAAACTGATAAAATCATGGTGTGTTGTGGGTTTGGGGTTTTTTTGGTTTTGTTTTTTTGGTTTTGTTTTTGTTTTTGTTTTTTTGTTTGTGGGTTTTTTGTGTTTTTTTTGTTTGTTTGAGTTTTTTGTTTTTGTTTGTTTGTTTTTGTGGGGTTTTTTTTGTTTGTTTTTTGTTTTTTTTTGTTGTGGTGGTGGGGTGTTTGGGGTTTGTGGGGTGTTTTGGGTTTGTGGGGTGTTTTGGGTTTTTTCTGTGTGTGGGGTTGTGTGTTTTTTGTGGTTTTTTTGTTATATGAAGTTTCCAATCTAAGTGACTTTATTTTCTATTAGTGTTCATTCTGGGTGGTGGAATTTCATGAAATGAGTATTGAATTTCTAGCTTTTTGTAACAAATTCTTATGTGATTTTTGGAATTGGTTAGTCCTGATGTGACTCTGATCCTGGATTTTAACCTGACATCATGCCAGTTTTGTTACATCTTTAAAACCTTCCTAGTAATTGAGTGGATGGGCTGTTGTGGAGCATTCTCTGAAGAGACCTCTGCATGATATGGAGAGCATCTACTCTCCTTCTACCCCAAACAAGAAAATCCTAGGTGTGAACATGTGTGATGTGTAGTATTGGGAAATGTTAATTTGTTGAGTCACCACAGCAACTAATTATCTTAATATTTTGCTTCTGAGTTTGTCTTAACTTGGTATTTCTATTATGCCTTGCACTAAAATGGACTTAACTGACAGTGTAATGAAACGGGTAGATCCACCCAATTGGATAGATCCTAGCCCATCCCTGAGGTTGCATTTAATTGGTCCTAAGTGCATCATATGAAAATTCACAAACTGTGATATAATACTACTGTTGTAATGCAGTGCAATGTATCTGGGTCATCAAAACAATTCTTCCAGGAATGGTTAGAAACTGGATGGATACCTCAAAATATTTTAGGCATCCTCTAATGGACCTCCTTGCTTCTCATTGCAGAAGCCATCTCACAGAGACGCAATATATATGGGTAGCCAGGACCTTCCCTTCGGATATCAAAGTTGCCCTAGGCAGAAAAAAAAAGCCATCATCCTAGTTTGCTTGCTTAGGAGCCCTCAAAGGCCAGGATGCTTGTGCTGAGGGAAGGGCAATAGGGTATCTGAGGGGTGACTCGGAGTTATGGACCACCAACTTTCCCCTTCTCTCCTTAGGACAGCAGGTGTTCACGGGTCTGTTTTTCTGGCTCTGTGTCCTACCTGTGCCCCCTTTTTCTTTTGGCCTTCCTGTGGTTGGAAGAGCTCAACCTCCAGTTCAAGTTCCTTATTCCAGGAGGCAAAATCCAATTTTGCCTACCTTGCTGAGAAGTCCAGAGATAGCCCTGTTTATAGCCATGATTCTATCGACCTAGAGAGCATCTTAAGGAACCTTGCTGTGTCTCTGGGTTTTCCAGGTTTCTGATGCCAATTGATAACAAAAGCTCAATGTCTCCTTTTAGCTGAAGTAAAAACTGGAGCTTGCCTTGAATATTTTTACAGGCATTGCTAATCATCTCTCAACACTTTTCTTTGTAGGGGTTCCTTTGAAGCTATTGCTTGGGTATAAATGATCAAGTTTGCAGAAGACCTTGTAATTGCAAAGGAAGTGAACAGAATCAGACTCTGTAACTCTGATTCTTGTCTATAAAGACCTGAAAATAATAGAGTTTTAAGACTGCAAGTGAGAACAGTAGTCAATTCTTTGAAATCGTACTCCTGGGGAGAAAAAGTAGTAAGCATTGTTACACAAATGGGGGTAGAAATATAAGCAGTGACTGCAGTTGTTACAGCCTGGAGTTGTTTTTAACTTGTTGTGTTTTTATTGAGGCAATAGTGTTCTAACTTCTAGTGCTGCCTGTCCAGGGAAGTGTAACCCAATAGCATCTGGTCCTTTGCTGTGTACAGTCAGTGATCACGTTATACCCATTATTTCCTTGAACAAATATTAGCTGTGGACCACAGATAACTTAAAAACAAACCACAATAATAGAGGCCTTTCCCATAATTGTGCCTGCATCACAAGTAACTTTTGTTTAGCCTGTCATAACAGAGCATCTACTGCATATGAGTTGCAATCTCATTTCATATTCCTGGTAAGTTTTTTGTCTAGATAGGAGGGGGGAAAAAAGATAATCTAAGCTTTAAGGGAAAGTGAGATGCTCTCACAGGGAAGCAAATAGCAACCCTGAAACTGTGGCATGAACAAGGGACTGTAACCAAGACATTTTCTGTGGATTTTTCTTCTCCTACCTTGCTGCTCTGGAGCAGAGCACAGGGCTTGTGCTCAAAGACAGCACAGTCACTACCCTGCTTTAGCTTGCTTTGCCCTGTTTTTCTTTCTTCCTCTCTTATATGTTTGGATTGGAGCTTGTTTGAGCCAAGAACTGCGTTGACACAAAATCTAGCCCATGGGTCTCAAACTTTACAGGAGACTCTAGAGGCTGGCTGTAATGATAGTTCTCATTTTCTACATAGTTCCTTTAAATTTTTCCTTTAAACTTTTCTCACTCTCATTTGCAAAGTCCTTGGAGAAGTGAAACCAGAAAGCTGAACCATGACTTTTTTTCTTTTTAGATTTTGCTCTGGCTGAATTTGTTCTGGCTCTGCTTCTGTGCAGGCTACTGGTAGGCTCTTAACCACTTTGGTAACCCCAAAACAGTTTAAACTCATTTGAGTTGGAAAACAGACCATCTCAGAAGGGAAAGCAGCGAGTGATGGCACACAGAGTGACAGTCCTCTTAGGGAGCAGAGGCCAGGTTGGACCCTGAGCATCACCAAGCATCTCTTTGGGCAGTGCAGGGACTGGTGTTGCACCTGCTGGGGCACCCTATGGGTGTTGAGGAGGTAGGCTATAAAGGTATAGGATATAATACAGCATTGCAGACCTGCACAGGTGCAGACAGTCCTGGTGCTTGTCAGGTGCCTTCCTGGGGACATTGGTGTTAGCTGAGCTGTTATTCTGGTTAGCAGAAACATTTTGGGAAGGCTGGTAGAATTTAACAAAAACTTAAAAACATTGGTTTGACTGGATTTTGGTTATGTTTAGGTCTGATTCAATCCCCCTTTTGCAGTCCCACCAGGGAGGCATAGAGACTGCTTTCTGACCCTAGATGTTAGCAAATAACACATGGTCTGGCAGCAAATTCCCCTGAGGGAAGATCTGAAGGTGAGGCCCGAGAAGCCATACAAACACAGTCCACATACCAGAAGAGCTCTGGCTGTCCACAGTCTTGTCTGCTCCATGTTTCTGTGATCACCTTGACACTGCCAGCCCTTGTCATGGCTTTGAAATAGGGTAAGCCCTTGGGTCTTCTTGGCTCTTCAGCTTGGGCTGGCAAGCCCAGCATACCCATTAGCTTCATTAAACAATATTAATTGGAGACAAGGGTTTAACCCTTCAGAGCAAGCCTCAGTCCTGTGGTACAAAGAGCAGCCAGATGAGTGAGCTTTCCAACAGTAAACAAGATTATCCTCATCCCTGCAGGACAGGGTATGCAGCAGGAGAGTCATGATTCAGTTAGCAAAAGTCTGGCTCAGACTTGCACTGAATCTCAGTTGCTGAGCTGGTTTTTGAAGGTGCAATGTCTCTGGTATCTGCAGTTTTCAGATTCCCTGAGAAACTCTGTCATTCCTCAGACTTGCTGTCAACCTCTTTTAAGAACCTGGAGTCTTTCAGGTTCCTTGCGAGAGCCATCCTGAGAAGGTAATACATTGCTGGGGGAGCTCCCCCTTGTTTCAGCCTCATTCCCAAGACACTAGAAATAGGCCACTACTTTTTAGCAATACTTTTTGCCAATTTCTGTTGTTGTCAGGTCCACGGAGGAGATAACCTAATTCATTCTCCTTTAGGTTGTGCCAGTCATTTCAAGCACTTTTGATCAGTAGACATGGGAACAACTGCCTAGAAGAATTAAACCCAGAAGAGATGCTCTTGCTTTTATTCATTACTTTAAACAGACCTCTTAGAAGTAGTCTGCAAGCCTCCAGAGTCCACTGAACTCAGGTTGAAAACAACCGTTTATCAGTATACGCACAATTATGGGAACTGTGGCAAACACATTGTAATATATTTTTGTATTTCTCATACAGCTATTAAAATCCCTTTCTCTAGTCAAGATCAGCATGCCCATAAATTTAGGTCAGAAGGCTTTTTTTAAATATAGAGGCATTAATGTGTTCAGTGATGCTGCAAAACCTGTGCAAGGTGCTGCATATTCTACTTCTGTCACTTGTCAGCCTTTATCAGACCTGTATTGATTTACAATCCATAGTTCATGACCTGAGGACCTATTTTCTACTGAATGAAGCACATTTAAAAAAATATATATAAGATCCTCAGTCTCTTTGTTATTGTGAACTCTGAAAATAGACGTTCACTTTTGAACTCCAACTGGAACACTCAGTGATGCTCCACATTAAATTCTCATCCAGAAAAATATTACTGGAAGCTCCAATGAGCATAAATTTAAATGCAGGTTCTATTTCCCTGGATTTGAAGCAAATAACGTTGTTTTCGTTCCTATTAAAGGAATTCTTCTGTTGACACTCGTACAACATATTTTGTGGTGAGCTGGAAATATGAGCAAACAACAAAGGCTGCAGGTTGGACGAAATAAATGATAGAAAAAGCCGAATAGGAAAAGGTTGTGCCATTGAAAAACAGTAAGTTTGAGATGTTTATTAACATCTGGATGCTGTTTGTGAAGAGATGGAATGATGACTGATGGGAGTTTGGAAGGGAAAGAAACTAGAAAGGCATTGAATTTCTCATGCTTGTTTTCATGCAGACTGAAGCAGCACTTACTGAACCGGTGCATTTTACAATATCTGGGGCAGCAACAGAACAACTGTAAAAATGTATAGTGATGAAAAAAGGTGAGGTGGTCTTACACTGCTTCTCTCTTAAAGTGAGATGGAACATGTTACTTAGCAAAAGGATGGGCTAAAGATAATGCAGTCTGTCTCTTGGGAGGAAAAAAACCACCACCCCTTTCAAAGGTTTCTTTGGACTTAGGGATCTGTTTTAGCCTGTGAGTCAATATTTTGTTTTGCTTCCTACTTGCTGGAAGAAGAGCAGGGTTGCTTTGGTGGTGGTGTGGTTTTTTTTGTTGTTGTTGGTGTGGTGTTTTGTTTTGTTTTTTTTAAAAAAAAAAAAGATAGTAAGAAGTGAGGTCTCTACAAGCAGAACTATTGCTGATATTCCTTCTAGCCAAAGCTCAGCAGCAAGGTGAGATACCAGTAGAGATGTATGGACATCACTACTTGAGTGCAAAATAAGGAGTAGGAGAAGGCTTGGCAAGATTAAATCCTTAGGGAGTATCTCATGTCTATTACTGTCTGCTTCTCTGCAAAGTCAAGTCAGAAAACATTTGTTATCTACAGAGTTGCTGGACACTTTGCTAACCAGGGACACATTATAAACATTACAGGAGAAGAAGAGATCACAAAAGGTTGGCTCTAACAACATCTAATTCTGCGTATCTACATAGTTACAGAAGGAGAGCTCAAACCTTGACTTTGGAAACGCATTTAATGTCCCTTCGCTGCAAGCCCCACAGACAGCAAAACTATATAAACAGAAAATTCTTCTGTCTAAGCACCATTTGATGTTAACTAGTACGTTTTTATGCTGGCTACCTTCGGTGGATGGCTGAAATTCTGTCGCTACTGAACTCAACGATAGACTCCTGTGCATTTCAGAAGGGACAGGATTTCACTCCATATACTTTTGCAATGAAGATTAGCCTGTGATGCTACTGGTATAATAGATTTGTTGTTCCTTGAATCAGCCATAGGTTTTTTTGCCTGTGAATCATCACCAGATCAAAATAAAAATGCAGTATGCGTAAAGCAAATAGTAGGGAAAAACATGAACTTTTAAAGCAAAAGCCAAGAGGTTCTATATGCTAATTAACCACAAGGATTGTCTTCTCTTTATTTATGACTAGTTTAGATCAGTGGTTTTTAACTGTTTCCTTTCCCAAGCTACTACTACCATGTGTACTGATGGAGTAGGTTCCTTTTCGTACCTAGCACAGTGAACAGGATATAATAGCAGTTACCTTGACATCAGTGTACAATATCAAGGTTGCAAAGCTCTGTTGCCCTGTTTTGATAGACAAAACCTAGAGGAAAGGGAGAGTATTTTTCCAGCTTGGAACATGATGTCTTTCTTCTGTGTAACACGATGCCTTGGTTCTGTTTTTCAAAAATCCTGATTTGTGCCAAAAATGACAATTTAAAAGGCAACACTGAAAGGAGTCATCACTTTCTAGATACGTATGTGCCTACAAGTAACTATGTTGTTTACTAAAAGATGGTTTCAGACTTTGCTTTCTATCATGAGCAGTTCTAGATATCACTGGCATATTGCTGAAGGAAGCAATTCATCCAGCAGACTTTCACTTGATAAACTGCATGGCATTCTACAGGAGAGGGAGGAAAGAGGATGTTCCTTCTGAAAGAGAGATGCTTTAACTCTGAATGTTTGTTTTGCTTTAAGTGAAACCATCCTTCCCTCTTTTCTGTATTTGCTCTTCCCAGGTTTAAGTAGACCATACTGATCTCTTGTGAGTAGTCCCTGCTCTTGCCATTCATAGTTTTCCTTCTCTTCCTAGTCAACAGTCCTTACAGGATAGCAATAAAATGCGTAACAGGCAGAAGGAGTTACCAGAGAGGCAAAAATAGCAACCTCATTGCCCAAAATGCGATACACAATCATTTGGCTACTTCCTACCCTCTACCATTTCTCCCTCCTTTTTGAATTTAAGATATGTAGCTGTTATACAGATAGATTGTATTGAACATTTCACTGTGCAGTGTGTGCAGCTTGTTTGTTTTTATTCAGAGCATGATTCATTTGGTGCTTTATGAGGTTTTGGTGCATGCCTTGTGCATGCAGCCCCATGAATTATGTCCCTGTAGGAATGTTGTCTATTATTAGCTCTGCAGAGTAGACATTGTGACTCTCTGAGAGGCTGCTGTGATAAAGAGCCTTATCACAGAAAGGTCATGTGCTATTTCTATTAAATCTGTTGGTGCAACTGAGAAAAGGTTATAGCCTAATAAACTGAGGATGAGACTGGAGCTGGGACTTCTTAATCCTATCCCTGAGAGTAATGCCTCCAACAGCCTTGCAAAGATACACAGGGCCAGATCCTGTAAAGTGTTTTGGTACCTAAATCCCACCAAACTCGGACTAAAGGAAATCAGAAAGCATTTGGGTACCTGAATCCTTTTGTGTATCTGGTCTTCTGAGCCTGTATCTACTTGTTGAGTGGGATTTGCTGGTGTAATACTCATAGTAGCATCATTGAACCTATAAATATGGTTTGGTTGTTTTTTAAAGATATCTTAAAGAGAAAGTTGCTTTCAGTGCCAGACGTTGGTGTTAAGATTTAATTCCCCTGTCATATTTACTGAAATTTCCTAAAAATCTACCTTAAAAATAATTATTTGATCTGTTAGGAGACAGTGAAGTGCAAGCATAAATAATCCAGAAATACGCAGAAAATGGTGAGCCTCTGGACTCCAGTGTTGGTTTCTCTGACTCAGGCTGATGTATGCCAAGTTTACTTTAGATCTTTTATTTAAATATGTATCTGTGTCTAGAGTTATATGGAGCTCTGCTTGTCGGTTAGAAACTCTGCAATTGAATGTTACAGAATACACATCACTTTCACAGCAGTTTGTGGCAAGGATCCCTTGAGAAATGGTTGAGAGAGCATAAGTTTGTTGCCAAATAATAATGTTTAGTGACTCAGAAACTGCCATCTGTTATATAGACTCTTAATTCAAGCTCTGCATATTGAAATAGGCCCTGAAACATCTGTAGGCTTCCTCTTGACGTTAGGGCTAAAGCATCCACCTAGCTGGAGTCTCCCACCTTGTCCTCAACCCTTTCCCCAGAGAGATTTACTGATCATGGCTGTTTGGGTTTTTTAACCTATCATAGCCTACTGTCAACCATATTCATTCTCAAAAATATCTCTGATTTCATGCTCTTAAACTAGTGCTTTGTTCCAGCCACTATAGCCCAATATTTCTACAGTGTTCCCAAGGTGAAAATTACGCTCTTAGACTTTTGAAATCCTGAGGGGGAATGAGAGTTATACCACCTGTCTGGATAATACCTGAAGCACCATATGCTCCTGTCCAAATTGCAATGTTTGCCAAGTGAGCCAGTTCCCTGTTGGGCATCTGGAGTCACCGCAGCGGCCCTGTACACATCCCATGCTGCTGTGTGCCGGGGGAAGCAGCTGTGCAGCCCTCTACAGAGCTGCTGTCTACTCACTTGACGTTGGCTGCCTGCTCTATGCCTTGCTCTCTGGATGCACCTTTCCTTTCACTGTATTCGTTTCAGATAAGTAGCCATAGATAAACGTTAGAGGAAGCAACAGTTGTGTAGCTTTGATGCTTGGGCTTATCTTTATATGCTGAAAATGAAGCTCAAGGAATTGAGAGAGGACTCCAAATCACAAGTCAGCCACAGGGAATGCCTTTCCATTTGTTTATTCTGTAGTTGTTCCAATATGTATAAAAGCATAGTACTCCAGGAAAATGTCCTAATGCATTTATATGATATGATACTGGCTAAGGATAAGAATAATCTACAGCAACACATTAGTTTTAGCCAGAAACTGACCTCGTCTAAACATTATCATGAAATTCAAGTATCTTACCAGAAGAGTGGCTGTGAATAGATCTCTTCAGAAGCACAGAATAGAGAAATTTTGCATCTGATGTTACAGAGAAATAAGATCCCTATAAAGGAGTAAATTCCATCTGCAGATAGAATTCCATCTGCTCTTGTCTGTGTGGACAAGAGCAATGATTCCTCTAAAACAGCTTTACATGACAGCATACTCACTTAGATACTTTTTTTTTTTTTTTTTAACTGCTCATTACACAGAAGGAGACATTGTTTAATTATTTCAAACAGTTATTCACATTTTGAATTCACAGGAAGATTTGAATTCTTAATGATGGTGATGACTCATGGATTAAACATCAGAAGCTTTCACCTCTGTCTCACCAGTGAAAATCCAGATATATGATCCATACCCTTTCCCCCTATTTGCTGGTGTCCAGCGTGGGCACAGTGGGAGACAGAGGTTTAAGCAGCTGGGGCTGGTTCATTCTGAAAGCACAGGTAGAGGGAAAGATGCAGGAACAAGACTTAAACTCCACGGAGCTGTGGAGAGCTGATATTTTGCTGTGGCCCTTGGGGCAGCCATGGGAAAGTACTATGCTTTGGGAGGTTTGCTGGCATAGAAATGTCAGTGAGGAGTGAGAGCCTTTTACTGATGTGGCAATAGCAGTATAGCCCTAGTGCAAATGCTGGCCAAAAAATCCATTTGCTACTGTAGCATATTTTTGCTTAAGGACTAGATACAAACCACATGGCCAGAAGAACTTTTTTGGCCAACTCTTACTTGTGCTTACCCTAGGAGGAGTTGCTGGTATGGCTATAGCTTTTAAATGCAAAAGGGCCATAGACCAAGAAATAGATGCACGTCCTCTCTCATTTTTGCCAAGGGCTGATCATAGCATGTAGATGACAGACTGATTAATGGATTTATTTATGCTGAGACAGTGCTCGGATTAGTTCAAGGTCTTTGCATCAACATTTAGTGTGGAGAAGTAGAACTGTTTCAGTCTATAATATAGCACCTAAAACTGCCTTGGAACCAGAGTGATTAAAAAGTGGCAAATGTGACTTCAGTCTATAAAATAGATTTTCAGGAGAATCTGGGAATTAGTGGCCACTAACTCTGATGTCTGTATCAAAAACTGTAGTAGGTGTAGTAAAACAAGATACATAAATAAGGTATGGTAGGAAAGAGTCATCATTGCTTTTCTAGAAAGACCTCATCCCTCGCAAATTTATTAGAGGTTTTTCTAGAGTAGTTACTAGCATGTGTGAAAAGTTGATGTGCTAGGTCTGGATTTCCAAAAGAGCTTTTCCCAAACACTTGAAAAGGAACAAAACTACTAAGAATGTGATTGTCTTTATATGAGTCTGTAACTTGTTAAGAAACAGA
This sequence comes from Burhinus oedicnemus, assembly GCA_008921705.1. Lineage (NCBI taxonomy): Eukaryota > Metazoa > Chordata > Aves > Charadriiformes > Burhinidae > Burhinus > Burhinus oedicnemus. The sequence goes on from VFFE01007094.1 coordinate 2,196,955, forward strand.
GACAAAGAGTTTGATTCAGTAGCCTAAAAATAGGCACTTTGTGCTACCTGGGATGCTCTGTGATATCCAAAACATCTGCATGAAGCTGACAGCCGTGACCTGGGATTTAAGGGAAACGTGCTTGTCAGCACCATACAGCCTGTGCCATGCACAAAATTACATGAGATGTCTTTCTTTATACACTGAATCTCACTCAAACTGTAGGAGTAGATTAATGAGTTTTCACAGAGAAGGAGATCACTGGAGTCTCCTGGAGATCAATATTAGAGCCAGCCCTGCCCAAAATTGTTCATGGGTGATCTGGGCAAGAGGGATAGAGAATGATGAAAGGAAGTTTCAGAGGAGAAACAGAACTTACTTCAAAATGGTGTAGAAAGATCATATTTCATAACTAGGTGATAAAATGCCATCTGACACTTACTGTTGATAAAAGCAAATTAGTACACTTTATGTGAAATTAAGCTGTTCTCCATACAGTGATAGGCTGTGCAGTAGCTGCTAGTAATCACAAAAGATCTTGGAGCCATTTTGGATGGTTCTGTGAAAATGTCAGTTGAGTCCTCAGTGAGGGTCAAAGAGGTAAAAGGAGTATTAGGTAATGTTAGGAAAGGAACAGAGTAGGAAAAACAGGAGAAACCGTTGTGCTGCTGTAAGAGCTGATGGTGCGCACATCTCATGAATCCTCCATTCTCAAACAGGATGAGTAAAGAGAAAGCACACAAAGAAGGAAGGCAGCAATAATCAGAGATACAGAATGGCTTACTTTCAAGGCATGTCTAAATAGATTACAGCTCTTCAGCATGAAAAAGAAATGATTAGGAGGGAGGAATATGATAGAGCGCCAGCAATGTGCCCTTGTCGCCAGGAAGGCCAATGGAATCCTGGGCTGCATAGGGAAGAGTGTGGGCAGTAGGTCGAGGGAGGTCATTCTCCCCCTCTACTCGGCACTGGTGAGGCCACAACTGGAATACTGTGTCCAGTTCTGGGCTCCCCAGCTCAAGCGGGACAGGGAACTACTGGAGAGAGTCCAGCGTAGGGCAACAAAGATGACTGGGGGATTGGAGCACCTCCCTTATGAGGAAAGGCTGAGAGAGCTGGGACTCTTTAGCCTGGAGAAGAGAAGGCTGAGGGGAGACCTTATTCTTGCTTAGAACTATCTAAACTTATGGGTTGAAGGAGGATGGAGGCAGACTCTTTTCAGTGGTTCCAGTGACAGGACAAGGGGCAATGGGCACAAGTTGGAACATGGGAAGTTCCATTCAAACATAAGGAAAAACTTCTTTACGGTGAGGGTGACAGAGCACTGGAAGAGGCTGCCCAGGGAGGTTGTGGAGTCCCCTTCTCTGGAGATTTTCAAGACCCGCCTGGATGCAGTCCTGAGTAATGTGCTCTAGGCATTCCTGCGTCAGCGGGGGAGTTGGACTAGATGATCTCTAGAGGTCCCTTCCAACTCTGAAAATTCTGTGATTCTGTGAGAGCTATCAAATAAAGAGTAGCAGAGAAGGTAGACAGGGAACAGTCATTCACTGTTTTCTCTACTTCTGCTATATGATGCCAAGTGAAATAACAGATTCTGAAGTTTAGAATAGGCAGAGGAATTTTCTTCCATGATCCGTAGTTAAGCTCTGGCAGCCTTTGCCATGGAGCACTGTGGGGACCAAAACTCTACCCAGGTTCAAAAAAGCAACCAGACAAGCTCATCGAAGAAAATTTCATTAGCAGCAGGAGTGTACACTTCTGGTTTGAGAAGTCCTAAAGCTGTTGATTGCTGAGAGTGCATTCTGGCAAAGTATCACTGTGTGCTTAGCCTGTTCTTACAGTCTGACTTCAGCATCTCTTACTGGTCCCTGTCCAAGAAAGGATACTGAGCTGGAGGATACAGTGCTCTGGCCTAGTATAGCTATTCTTACCTTTTTAACTGATGTTTTTTTCCCTGTAAGGAAAGTGCCTATTTGGTTCAACAACTCCCCTGAGACACAGGTGATAAAAACAATAACTTGCTGCATCTGGATGTGAATTAAGCTTAAATCAGCAGTGTCCCAGTTTCTCATTATGCAAACCTGGTCATAATATACAGTGCTGTGAGACTGCAAACAACACAAGCAGCACAGGATATTGATGCTAATTGTTACCTACTGATACGTTTTTTGAATGCTGTGTTTCTCTAAAAAGCTTCAGTCTTCCCATCCTCTAGTGATCCTCAGATAACTCTTAAGCTACTTATGCTCAGTGTGAAATTGAGCTTAGCAACCTGAAGTAAAGGAAAATGAACAATATCTTTTAGAGGAAAAGGAAGTAGACTTGATTTGAAGCTATGTTGGCCCAGTTGAGAGATATAATCCCTTATTATATACATTTAAAAAAAAAAGGGGGGGAGTAAGTTGGATAAAAACAATGTCTTTTAAATTTTCTTGCTTTTTTGCAGTGTGAGCTTCATAATCCCCATAGTGTTAATCTTGGTGTCAGCTATTAACTGCAGACATACGCTTTGAAATAATTTTTCTCCATTTGTGTTTCCTGGCCCTCCAATTCTTCAATTTCTGCTGCCCTTGTGGTGTGGCACAAAGCTCTCCAACTTCTCACTTTATGAAAAACAAGCTGGCAATTAGTAATCCACTTCAGAATAAAATTCAAGCTTTCATAGGTTTGGATAATTACCATAATCTCTTTCAAACAGCAAACATACTATAGATTCTAAATGCTGAAGGAAGATGTAACTAGTAAGATGGAGATAAGATGTTATCGAGAAACTAAAAGTTTCTTCATATAGGTGTTGCTTGGAATAGCTGACTAGGGAAGTTCTTGGGGAAAATAGTTAACAAAATGCTCACTGTTGTTGTCTGGTTCCCTTTCTCTGCCATAAACAGACAATGTACAAAACAATCAGCTAGGAAGTGGTGGCCCTACTTTCACGGAATTTCCATAGGCATAAATGACAGCACGCCCACCCTGTCCTCCTTGCTTTGTTTTTTGTTTTGGGTTTTTTGGGGAGTTGTTTGGTGTTTGGGTTTTTTTTGAGTGCGGGTAATTTTAATGACTTAGAAATGTTTTTTTAGAGGAAGTTAAAATCCAGATTAAAGCAGGTGCCACATAGGCCATAAATAAGTGCAAAGGCAAGTTAAAATGCCTTGGGTTTTTCTTCACACTTCTATAATATTTTTCTTGAATCCTGGATGGTGATGGTGGAAGACTGATGTGGCAAAGATCTAATGGCGGAGTGAACTCAGTGATCCTCACTTAGCTGAGTTCAGAGCCCTGCAGAAGTAAACAGATGCATTCATTGCTTAGGACCATACAAGGGCCAGCGCCTTTTATCGTGGGTTTGTATTACCCATGTGTTTTGGGGGAACCTTCTACCCCTCTTCTATTCCTATTAATACACTTAAAGGAGAAGAAATGGGAACTCTCACAGGATTGGCTTCTTTGAAAAGCAGCAATCTTCTTGTCTTTAGTCACTGCTTAAGGATATTGAGTATTTTGGGGAAAAACAAACATACCTCAAAATTATGAATTTAGTTGGAAGAAAAGAAACCATTGAGTAGGAGTACTCACACTTAAGTCAATCATCTCAAGAAGAACAACTGAGGATTTGGGGACAGAATTGCATTATTGGTATCACTAAATCATAAATGGCATAATAAATAGAATTATTCATTTGAGGCTTTTTCTCCCTCACTTTCCAGAGGAACAGAAAAAGCTTCTTGAGAATCTAGATACTAGGCTTTGAAATGAGGTGGCCCCAGGAAAGGTATGAGTTAACTGTCCTCTTTTATGTCTGTCATGGATGGGAGAAGAGTGGTTGGAAAACCTAATGGAAATAAAATATCTGCTCTGCTGAAGATGGAAAATATAAGCACGGACAATCAAAGTGCTATTTGCTACTTGACTGCTGTGGTTAGAAGGGACTGCTCACTAGGGAAGGTATATATTGAATAGTTTCACAGTGGCAAGAGGTCTAATTATGTGGAAAGTGTCTTGGAGCAGAACAAAATGCTGCAAACACCCTTGCTGCGCCATCACCCTCACCAAAGATGAAACCAAAAACCCTGCCCTTTTCTCAGTGTTTTGTACTCCTCTTGATTAAAAGTTGCTTTCATTTTCAAATGTAGGGTGAAAAACAAGGCAGCAATCAACGTAACAAAATAACACCCGCGGGTGCTGCTTGCCATTGTGGTCTCATGTTCAAGGCAAGTGCTGGGACTGTCACGGCCCTGGTGGCACTACCAGGGCATCACTGGACATGACCAGCCCCCCTGGGACCTCCCCATGCTCTGCCTGATTTTAGTCTCATTTGTTAACTTTTCTTTGAGAGACAAATTGTAATTTGGAAGAAAGGAAGAGTTTTGGCTTGCATGCTGGGAGAAGGGTCCCAGTGGTTAAAGAACTGAGGAGCAGTCCTGAGCTGGTCCTGTGCCACCTCCACCACATTGCTGCCACGCTACGCGGTGCTGACAGCTGCAGGCCCTGCGGGGTCAGGAGGCCCCAGGTCCCACGGGAGCATGCACCAAGGGACTTGGGCCAGCAGACTGGGTGCTGCAATGACAAGAATATCTAGGTGGACATGAAGGCTAGACAGAGAATGAAAGCAAACGTGGATTCTGAACCGTTCTGTCATAGTTGTGTCCCATTGTGGCTACATCTGCTTTTAATAAAAGCATTACATTTTCTTCCCCCCTTTCTTCTGTTCTGTGCTTGCCCAGAGCAAGAGGCATCTATACCCTCCTTCTCTTGCAATTGTGGTGGAAACAGCACACCCTGAGCCTCATCCTCAGCATTTGTCCCAGCCCAGGCCTGTCCTTTCCTCTGGCTTGGGACATTCAGCCCTGGGATGTTCTGGCGTCTCTTTGGGCAGGCAAAAGTCAGTCCAGGTGGTCTTAGTAAGACTGTGTTTCAGGTTATTACCTCTTCAAAGTGCTTTAGAAACAACAGGCGATGCACCTGCTCTGAGCTTTGCTTTAGTACTGACAAGTTAAAATTACCACAGGAGAAAACTTGGATAACAAGTCCCCAAATTCATCCCTCGTATCTCCATGGCACATCTAATAAGGTCCTGGTATGTTAGGATGAACTGTATTTCAGCCTGAATGTGCATAAATTGTTCTCGATAAAGGAAGTTCAAGTATTTGTTGTTGAGGGGAGCCAGCAAATTGACAGATCATACTGTGCTGGCACAGCCGTCAGTAAATCTCTATATGGCAGTTTTTCAATAACTTTATTATTTCCCAGAAAGTTCACATAGGAGGGCTCAAACCTATTTTTCTTCTGTTCCAAAGGCTCCTAATAGCTTATGGCCCTGGCCTTTGTCTTGTATTTTTTCCTGTTTACCCCTCCACTAGTTTGGACAGTGAAAGAAAGTTATTGGCTTATAGTGTCTTTATAGCCCAATGCTATTTTTGTGGTTCTATAGCAACTAAAATCCTCATAGAGAATGTGGGAATTTTCTGTCCAATTTTTTTGACAAATATCTGTCACTTGGTTTGCCTACTCATTCCCTTGTTACTGCCTACATAGCCTTCAGTTCTGCCCTGGAAAGAAATGGAAAACTCACAGAAGCAGGAGAAAACCTACTCGTTAGTGCTGACATTTAGAAGCTGGGGGTGTGTTACACAATTCAGCGGCTTTGTGGGCAGCAGCTTATGACATTTCTTCTTCCCCCTGCCCCCAGTCTCTATCCCTGCTCTATGCTTCATCATTGCTCCTCAGTTTTACTGGTAAGATTGTTTAAAAAATAACTTTTTCTTCATGCTTTACTTCTGAAAGAAGTGGCAGAGAGCAGCTTGTATCTGCCAGACCAAACAAGTACAAGCGTATGGATCCAGTGGTGCAATGCAAGACAACAAACTGTTTGTCTGCTCCAGGCTAGATTAGCTCCCTAGGGCTATTGAGGGCCCGTTGTGCCAGCTCTGTCTGTGCACACACATCCCTGGTGATCCCTGACCAAAACACATGCAGTAACTCCACATAACCAGAGACAACCTGCTGTCAGATGAGAAGGTGACAGGTGAAATGCCCAGTTAGGCTTGTTGGGCGTCACTGCATACTGACTGCATGTCACTCGGCAGCTAGATGTCCCACTGCCCGTGCAATGATGTTGATAGTGTTGGCCTATAGTTAGGCACTAGTTGAAGCCAGAGAAGACACTGGCAATACTGCTAGGATCTTGAAAGGAAACAACGTGTGGTGAGAATGATTATCTGTCACTTCAGGTGCAGGTATGTGGGTGTTATTCTGTACCCACGTTCTTTGGCTGAGGATATTAATGGCAATTGTATGGCACCAGTGACGGAGATACTCAGACGTAGGCAAAAATAAGTAAGTCTTTCTCATGAAGACCTCTCTGTTATGACATATGGTGTCATTGTTTGGCAGATTGCAGAGCTCACCACTTCGGGGCAGGAAATCTGCTTGTAAGTGAAGCTAGTGCAGACCGTGTTGGATTGCTTGGGTAGCCTTACATGGAAAAATGTTATTTCATGTCTGTGAGGCCATTCCTTGTGTGCTCACAGGTGAGGTTGGGTGTGTTGCTTTTAGTAGACCTGCTTTACCTTCAGGTGGGTGTCAGGCAGCCATCAGATGTGACTGCTGTCTCAGTAGCTCACTGCTCTGCCTGTGGCTGTGTTCCCTGGCTTGGATTCAGGCGTTCTTTCTAGATTTCTTTCTCATTTCTGTGAGAGTCTGCATAGCTCTTGGTCACAGTTCTCCACTTAACTTTGGTGTTAGGTTATACCGACTGCATGACGGAGGATGAATGTGATCGTGGTAGAGCACAGTACAGCTACAGGACTCCTTTTGGTTGACTTGAAGGTGGAATTCGTGGAGACGGCTTGAGCAATCACTGCCCTTAATTCATACCACAAACTTTTTTCCAAAGGTCTTTATCAGTGCCGGAGGCACCGCCAAGCAGAAATAAATGTGACCATGAGCTGCAGCTTGTAATGAGTGGATAAATTTGAAGTCAGTCATTTTATTGCATGCTAATGTGTCAGGCTGTAAACTGTGGCAGGTAGGTACTCCACCTGGCAAGCTCTTCTGCAGGGGTGGCAACATTTGGAGCAGGGTAAAAAGGACAACTGAAGGTCAGCAAAATACACTTCATGTTATGAATCAAAAGCTTTTGTTCTGCAGAGAGGCAGATGAAAAGGTCTTGATTGTGGCTTGGGTTTTAAGCTCACATAGTGCGGGTCCTCTTTTTCCAGAGAAGTTGACATTGAACTTGATGTAATCTCCAATAAAATACTGAAAACTAAGGTCTTTGACCCAGCAAACTGACAGTCTGTAGGCGTATCCCATGGGAGCCAGTGTTCAAGCAAATAGGGGCTGCAAGATCAAGAAATAGTTGGGAATTTCAGCATGTTTGGTGAGACTGCCTTTAAGCTACTTACTGTTGATGAGTAACTCCAGTCTTGGGGTAAGTTATGCAGCCTTGTATCTGCTGGCATTACAGAAGTGCCCTCTACTTGGTGATGGGTTACATTCCAGGAGTGCTCAAGACTCTCATTGGGGTGGTGCTGCCTCAAGCTATAGACATCAAAGCAGGCTCGCTCTGTACACACATTTGGCACAATTTGGCTGGCTATAGGAAGGTTACACGCTCATGTATGACTCTTCCAGGCACTTTTGGAAAAGTCTTCACAGGATATTTCCAGCCAGATTTTGCTTTGAAAGCTACTGCAGAGCATTGGCTTTCACAGATTTATACTGCTTTGAGTCGTTTGTCTGTTTAAATATTGCATCCAGTGCAATGCTGTAAACAAGTGAGCAAACAGCCACATAACTATGGTTCCCAGGAGAGAATGATCTGTTAAAAGGGAAAAGTGCTTGTTTGGTCACAGCTGAATTACTAATATTCCTATAAATTGCTTCTTTAGGGTTGTGTAACATGTTTGGGAATGTGGCAATAAGAGATGTTGAAATGGGGAACAGACTTAGAGGAGAAGAAATGGAAGGAAGCCAAGCCAAAATACACAGCGAGCCTTTTCCAGAGACAGGTCAGCAGTGATCCAAGTGTATTCCCACAAAATGGAAGTTCAGAAGGGAACCGTAAGCAGTGGAAAATATTACATGCTCAACTTTTGTTACGAACCTCAGTCACTCCGAGTTCACTGCAGAAAAAATGTTCCTAGAGTTTAAAGCCCCTTCTTACTCTTTTCTTTTCCCTGTTTCTTCTCCTATGTTTAAATATTTTTGGATTAGGCAGGCTAAAACTGGGAGAAAAACTTAACTGTTTTTCTAACATAGGAAACTTTAACAATAAAAATACTTCAAAGCTTTTCATTTATAACATTTGTCAGGATAAAACATTCACTCCTCCTTAGGAGGAAGGCAGCTCAAAGGAGAAAAGTTTTGTGGAGTATGTTTCCCCTTGGCTTTAATCTTTGTTTTAGGCTTGAAAATTACTTGCTGCCTTGCTGCTTTTTACCATCTTTGCTGAAATAGACATTGTCCCTCTCTAAAAACAGCTGCCCAGGCAGGGGCAGGCAGCACCTCTGTGAGTGGTGGTGGGGGAACCACCTGGCCTGAATGCACTATTTGTTCTCAGCAGAACATTTTCACTGGGGAGCATCATGCAAACAGTAAGACAGCCTAGGTGTAGCTATTACACTCACAACTCAGACTGGCAGTTACCATGTACACTTGGCCTGGTAGTCACTGTTTCTATTTCACACCTGGAGAAGGGCATACGTACCCCAGAAAGCTCAACCACTGCATCAGATGGGCATGCTGGCCTAATAAAAACTGTTACAGCCTTGCCTATTCTTCTTATATCTTGCTTGTTTGAGATGGGCTACCTCTTGTCAGCCAGCCAACCATCTGGTGATAATCTTTCAGCAGAAGGTGGGATGGTTTTGTTTGCTTTATTTGTGTGTGTGTGTGTGTGTGATATATATATATAGCCTATCTGTTATCTTTATTTTGAGTTCTTTAGTGTCCTAGTAGCTGTGTATTATTGCAGCTAGGGGATAGTATCAGTGATCACTTAGTGATCCCCTCTGCTTGTGCAGTCCTATTAGCTGTTTTCTGCAAGTAGGTCCCCATGAAGAAGACTTTGTGATGTTTATTGATATTTAGCTTGTCTTTCATTGTAAAACTATTGCTTGCTGTGTGCCTATCTGCTACCAGTGTGTTGGTATCTAATCGCAAATTAGATGCAAACTGTGCTTTTCTTTTGTTTGGAAGCAGACAGAAACCATTAGGAAAGATCAGAGAACAGCCTGCTCTACAGCTCTGACACTACAAAGAGAAAAGAGAACCTGGTAGTACTAACAGCACCAAACTTCTGGCACTGATTATGCTACTAGGTCAGGAACTAGACTTCTTAACATTATTAATGGAGAGAGACAGAGATGCTTCCTCTATTGAGAAGGGGATTTATAGCAGGAGTGTGATTTAGATGAACCGGTTGACCCTAGGGAGGTGCATCTGTCTCTCCCTCTCACTATTACCTATGGGGAACCTGAAAGACTTACGGTACGTATCAGCAGTTAGGTCACGTGACTATCCACCTCTGTCTCAATTTCTCAGTTAATAAGGAAATCCTGTATCACACTTGTTTGCGGGGTTTTATTACTGCTCTTTGGAAAGCAAAGTAGACATCTTTGTGGGTTGTCCCTGCTCATGATCTCCCAAAAGAAATAGGTCAGAAAGCCTTCTCCCCTTTTTGCCATCTGTGGCTGGTCAGGTTGCCCATCTCTGTTTTCTTATCCCAGCGATCAGTTATTCTGTTGTTAAAGTGCTTCCAGGCTGGAAGCTTCTGTGCTTACTTTATATTGAAATCAAAGTAAAAGAGGGGAAGAAACGCCTTCCTAGGGCTGATCTGAACAATCCTGTAAATTCAGCTGATTTGAAACTTGAGACAGGGAAATTCCCTTTGCAGGCCAGTCGAATCGAGATGGTCAGCCATATTAGTGCTCTGGTCCCTGTTCTGCTGCCATGGGAGATCTGAGATCAAACTCAGTTTCCCGGTTTGTAAAGGCCTGAATAACTGGGGATTTAACAACTGCCAAATTCATCCTGCCAGAGACTTAACTGAGCCCTTTCCCACCCTGCCCTTTAGTGGTTATTGTACAACTCCTCTCTGTGGGCTTTTTCCTCGTGGAATTAGGAGTGTGATGCCCTGTTGCTTGGGTGGATGCTCAGCCATGCTGAGGATGTGGGAACCGTGACTCCTTGCAGTGTCGTCTCTTTCCCAGCTGCTGCCACAAAGAACTTGTTTTTAACCTTGGTAGAAAGCTCTCCTTCACCCAGCCATGGGAATTCAACTTTTTATTGGTGTAGCTGGTTTACAGTTACTGCTTTCTATACCTCTTGGCTATGCTTTCTTTCACCATTCCTTAAAATTTGATCTATTCCTGCTTTTCAACGACATGTTGCTAGTGTTCAGCCTGTGATGTGACCATAGGGATTAGAGGTGTGCTTTCCTGAAAGACACATACTAAGAAGGGCTTATTATTTGCCTATTCGAATTACACATGCTGGGGTCTCCAGCAGCTCTGGAGAGCAGCTTCCCAGCTGCCCTCCGAGTCCATCATCCTACCACCTCTTCCAAGGAGACAGAGATGAGCTGTCCTTATTAGAGTTCATGAAGAAGTGAACTCTGTCTGTTGGAGAACCCAGATTATTGCAAAAGCAAAAATGTCCAGTTAGGGTGAAAAACCTGAAATTCTATTTCACAGAATGGCAAGGGAAGAAAAACATTAATTCAAATTCATTTTTATGGTGCTTATCAAAATATTTTTGAATAGTATGTTGTACAGAGTAGGAATACTTTGTTCTAGCTCAGGTCAAAATGAGCCTATGCCCCCTCTGCTGTTGCAGAGCCTCATGAAATTTACAGTTTGACAGTCTCATGCTTCAATTCTATATAAGCATTGCTCCCTGGCTGACCTGCATTTCTTCTGCTAACCTATGATCAAAATTCCCATGAAATGCAGCATTAATCTGACCATGGTTTGTTGGTAAAATGCATTAGAGTAAAATGGGAACTAATGCCTCAAACTGCAGCTCCCCGAGCCTCAAAAAACAGAAAGACCAAACAGTTTAATTAAAAAAACCCTCAGAGATGTATGGTTTAAGTCAGCATTCCTGTTAGATTTTTTCAGTTTTCCCACAGATAAAAGAAAAGAGGAAGGTGTCTTTCATATGGTGGGAATTATTTTAGCTGAAAAACTGTTGATGAAATAATCTTTTTTTCAGCTATACAAGCACTCATCAAGTATCTTGTGTCTAAAATGCCTTCAGTTTGCAATTCAGACTTGCTTTCAGCTCACAGGTACTTTTTTTTTTTTTTTTAAGACAGTCTAGAGCTTTGCTAACCTCCTTGTTATGGAGGATCTGAAAATGGCTGTTTGTGGCAAAACAGGCTGCCAAGAGAGATCACAAGAGATCACCACAGCCGACTACTTTTGTTTGTTTGTTTGTTTGTTTTTTTGGATTTGTGAGTTCGGAAGAACTTCAAAAAGTAACAGCTTCCTGAAATCTTTCTCATAGACCTTAAGACAAAAATAACAAAACAGCTCTTAAGAGTAAAAAAAAAAAAAAAAGCCCCATAGGTATGCATAAGTGTGTATAATATGGAAAAAGAATTAAGTATGCTGTCCAAGGTCATGTTAAAAGCAAAAGTGAGTAAAAACTAGTTAATATGTGGGTTCACCTTTGCTTCTTTTGTCTGCAGATCCCACCTCTGGTAACACACAGTGCTCATGGAGTACAAATTATATGTACTGGGTGTTCATGTGGAAAATCTGTATGGCTAAAGCATCCTGACAAACCACAGTTCCTGCTGGGTGAGTTAAGAGTCTGTCTTGAGGGAATGAGGGATTCAAAACTCCCCATGCAGGTGAGTGTAAATCTCTTCCTCCTTTCATGGTTTTAGCTTTGCTGGTGGTTTTAATTTCCATTTACAACCATTCATTGGAATGAAATGAGAGTCTCGAGGTGCCGCTGCATGGTTCATTAACCCCAGGGTTTTTGACAGGCTCTCTTCTTGCTGTGGTTTCTCTGGCTAGCTCTGCTCACTGAAGTGATCCTGAACCTGCTGCCAGTCTCACCTGCATCCATGGTGTAAAGGGAAGGTGCAACAGGTGTCAGTTTGCATTGGGAGCAAGATCTCATGGCTTCTGAGTCATGCTCTAAAGCCCAAAGGGGCTTTTCTTGCATCATTTTTCCCTGTACCCAGCCTTTTCCCAAAGCAAGAACTCTGGGCATGTTAAACTTGAGATTTTTATTTATTTTTTCATAATAGTAATGAGTTGAAAGTGTTTTCTGCATTATGTAATCATATAATTCTGGTTAGGCTTTTTTTTTTTTTCCCTTAAAAAAAAAAAAAGCCTAGAAACTAGAACCCTGAGTGCTGCGGTGAATTTATCCCTTGAAAATTAGTACAGCCCATAAGGAGGAGATGGGATGATGATTGGTTAAAATTAGTCTCCCTCTGAGTTTCTGGCAAAGGATTGCAAAGTGTAATTTATGCAGCAGGCTTTCTAATCCACCAGGCTTCAATAATGTAGTAAAAATATATTAGTAATGTAGATACATGTGGCTGAGGTTAACAGCCTCTGTTGAATTTTTCCACAGGAAAAGAATCCCTTTTGCTTCGGCAAGCTATGAAGGTAGTCTTAAGGATGAAGTCCAAAACAGGTATTTCAGCTTGATCAACTGATCCTTTGGGAAAAAGCTTTTGTCTTCAGGAGCCAACAGAAAACTGCCACAAGCACCTTGAATGTCTACTGAAAACAAAGCCCAAATCTGGTCTGAGTATTGTTGCCTGCAGTCAGTGGGCCTCATGTCTTTGTTATTGTAGGCTGTAAAACACAAACATCTGGCCTGCATAGGTAGACATGGAACAGCGCTGGTGCCAGGACTGCTCTACGGTTTGTGGGACCGTGCCTGACCTAGTGAGGAAATGTATTACCTCACCATGCTGGGCAGCCAGGTACAGTCAAAAAGTACAAACTTCAATCCATATAAGGCTTTTAACGATTCACAAAAATGGCTTTGTCTCTCACCCAGAATGGTTGAAATTGCCTCAGTGCACTTTATCTCTTACAAAGCATAAAATCCCAGGCAGTCTGTGCCAGGTCACGCTGCCAGGTCCTATGGCTGGTAGAGGACGGGACCTGCTCAACAGTTCTCTGGGATCCCCTTAGTACAGCCTCGCAGGCTGAGCTGCTCCTTGGTTTGCTCACCTGCAGCGAGTCCACATGGTTGCCCAGAGCCCATCTGCCTCATAACGTGGCAGCCACTGCCAGGGCAGTTTGCCCACATTACTGCAGGCTTGGGGTCATCTGAGGATGGACAGCGTAACCCTTCCTATGGGGCAAGGATGCCATGCGTGGTTGCTAGCAACCACTTCACAAGCCAAATAAAATTCCTCAGCAGCAGAAAACAGAAAGTTATCACAGCAGACCAGATATATATCCAGATATGCAGGAATATGTACTTTGTCAGCCTCATGTAGGGCTTGTAGAGTGAAGTTTTGGAGTTGTGAGGTACTCCTGTTAGTCAAAAGAAGAGGCAAACTTGTATTCTATTTTTGGAGGGCAATCATTCATTTTATTTAAAAAAAATATTTTGCTCAGCCCCATGTTTTGCTTTCTGGAAATGGCTCAGCAATCTGAGCATTATCCATGCAAACCTCCACAGAAGCAAAACTTGCTAACTATGAAGGTTCAAGGCTTTGCTCTACCCAGAGTAAATTGTCTTTGTGCTACTGAAGTTAGTAACGCTATACACTTGCACATCTGCTGAGCATCTTGTCCATAAGTATTTGCAATAAGCTGGCAGTGATATTTATTTCATAGAACAAGATATTTTTTTTTTATTCCTCTTCATATCATCCAAGATACAGACTTCAAGAACTGCTTCTCATCCTCTGTGTCTGAGTCTGTGCTCACATGAGAGCTGTCCTTGAATGTGACCAGAGAATTGGGCTTCTGGCCAATAAAGCTAATATTTTGGAAAAGGACATATCAGGCAATGTAAACAGCCCTCACAAGGAAAGTTTACATGTCTAAAATGTCTAATGCTTTTTAATCTTCTGCCTCCCCGTGTACTGCCAACTTTCTCCAAGAGAATCAAGCTTCCTAAGCCATTCTTTCCGACTGTAAATTATTCTTATGTATCTAGCCAGGAGACAGACTATGTAGCTGCTGGCATGTCTCAAATGGATATATCAGGTAATTATTAGTCTCTGTAAACAATTCACAATCAGCTAAAAGATTTTTGGTTTAATTGTATGCATGACAAATGAATACATTAAACTTTATTTCTAGCAGTTTCATAAGCAGCAGAGGAGCTAACAGTAAATACATCATGAATTATTTTAAGTCCTCTGATCCTGGAGTTTGTGAAGAACTCCATTTTCCTTTACTTCCCAGAGCCTGCTCTTTCTAGACCTGAACGAAACATCACACACCAAGATGACTGACTGCGATTGCACTTAGTTGGGAAGAAATACTAAAAGAGTGTGCTAGATCTTCTTGGTTCCACCATTAGTTCAGTACAGTTCCCAGATTTTTTTATTTTTTTTTTTCCCCTCCTTTGGCTCACACTTCCTCTCCACTGGGGTTTATGGAGTTCCTTTAGAAATTAGCCCATACTGCAGTTGCCAGAGAAATGCTCTTTCTCTCTAGATTCATGGTTTATTATTTTTTTAGCATGTAATATACGCATGCCTGGGGACTCGCAGAAACCTGAGGTGTCTCATTATATGTTCTTCTGCTCCTGTCACTGATGCACAGAATTTAAATGCTGGCTATATGTTTTTTGCTCTCATGAAACCTTCAGTGCCACACTGACTTTCACCTCAATCTCATCTGTTTTAAGTGTTTGGGTTTTTTTCTGCAACATCTCTGGGGCTCAAGTCCTTGTTTAGTTTGCTCTGAAAAGCTGCTCCAGTTTCCACAGTACCTTTTGGAAGCTAAAACCCAGTGCCATGCAGGAGTTAAAATAGAGCTCTGCGCTGGATTCAGGACCACAGCAATCAACTCACAGAAGCAGCTTCATTAGAGACAGATGCCTCTGGGACAAGGACTGTGGTTTTGATGCTATATATGTGCATAGGCCTATGGCTGTAATACTTTATCTCACCTTCTCATTGTATTTGCAAGAACTTAAAATACTCTTATTTTTAGCATTAGTGGCCTATTTTTAAGACTTTAGTATACAGGATTTCAACAGGTGATAGTCCCAGATGTTTGGCCCTGCAGGTTAATACTCACTACCTATGCAAACTTAACTTATGAGGTTTTTAAAATGTCATTTTTAAAATATTGGCATTGTTTTCCATAAGACAGCCTAATTGTGATTTCCTGATTATGAAGTAATGTTATTCAAATCACAGCTGTCGCAAAACACAATAATGAAATTGTGATTCAATGTCTGTCATTACCCTCAGCTAGTTTGCCATAGGTATTAAATATAGAGGTTATACATGAGATCATATATTATGGGGATGGATGAGGAGCTTACTGAGAGCCATATGGGTCAAGATCCAAGGGAGGGTAGGGACGGTGATGTTACAGTGGGAGTCTGCTACAGGCTACCTGACGAGAAAGACCGAGCGGATGAGGCCCCCTATAGCCAGACAGGAGCAGCCTCAGGTTCACAAGCCCTGGTCCTCATGGGAGTCTTCAACCACCCCGATATCTGTTGGAAGGACAACACAGCAGGCCGTACGCAATCCAGGAGGTTCCTGGAATGCGTGCATGATAACTTCCTTCTCCAAGTGATAGAGGAGCCAATGAGGAGAGGTGCCATGCTGGACCTTGTTCTCACCAACAAGGAGGGGCTGGTGGGGAATGTGAAGCTCAAGGGCAGCCTTGGCTGCAGTGATCAGGAAATGATGGAGTCTGAGATCTTTAGGGTGGCACAAGGAGGGCGCTCAGTAAGCTTTCTACCCTGGACTTCAGGAGAGCAGACTTTGGCCTCTTCAGGGACCTGCTTGGTGGAATACAGTTGGATAAAGCCCTGGGAGGAAGAGGGGCCCAAGAAAGCTGGCTAATATTCAAGGACCACCTCCACCAAGCTCAGGAGCGATGTATCCCAACAAAGAGGAAGTCACGCAAAAATGCCAGGATGCCTGTGTGGATGAACAAGGAGCTCCTGGCCAGTCTCAAATACAAAAAGGAAGTCCACAGAGGGTGGAAGCAAGGACAGGTAGTCTGGGAGGAGTACAGAGAAATTGTCTGAACAGCCAGGAATCAGGTTAGGAAAGCTAAAGTCCGGATAGAGTTAAATCTGACCAGGGCCATCAGGGGCAACAAGAAAGCATTCTACAGGGATATCGGGGACAAAAGGAAGACTAGGGAAGATGTGGGCTCATTCTAGAAGGAAACAGGAGACCTGGTCACCCAGGACATGGAGAAGGCTGAGGTACTCAACAACTTTTTTGCCTCAGTCTTCACTTGTAAAGGCTGTAACCACACTGCCCAAGTTGCAGAAGGTAAAGGCAGGGACTGGGAGAATGAGGAACCACCCACTGTAGAAGACTAGGTCTGAGACCAGCTGAGGAACCTGAATGTGCACAAGTCCATGGGACCTGATGATTCATCCACAGGTCCCGAGAGAACTGGCGGATGTAGTTGCCAAGCCACTATCCATCATATTTGAGGAGGCGTGGTGGTCTGGTGAAGTTCCTGCTGACTGGAAAAGGGGAAAAATAACCCCCATTTTCAAAAAGGGTAAAAAAGGAAGACCCAGGGGACTACAGGCTGGTCAGTCTCACCTCTGTGCCTGGCAAGATCATGGAGCAAATCCTCCTGGAAACTCTGCTAAAACACATGGAAAATAAGGAGGTGATTGGTGGCAGCCAACATGGCTTCACTAAGGGCAATTCATGCCTGACAAGTTTGGTGGCCTTCTATGATGAGGTTACAGCCTTGGTGGATAAGGGGAGAGCAACAGATGTCGTCTATCTGGACTTGTGCAAGGCATTTGACACTGTCCCACATGATATCCTGGTCTCTAAATTGGAGAGACATGGATTTGATGGATGGACCATTCAGTGGATAAGGAATTGGCTGGACGGTCGCACTCAAGGAGTTGCGGTCAATGGGTCAATGTCCAAGTGGCGTGCAGTGACAAGTGGTGTTCCTCAGGGGTTGGTACTGGGACCGGTACTATTTAACACCTTTGTGGGTGACATGGATGTAGGGACAGTGCACCCTCAACAAGTTTGCTGGCGACACCAAGCTGTGTAGAGTGGTTGACACGCTGGAGGGAATGGATGCCATCCAGAGGGACCCGGACAGGCTTGAGAGGTGGGACCATGCCAACCTCATGAAGTTCAATAAGGCCAAGTGCGAGGTCCTGCATGTGGGTCAAGGCAATCCCATGCACAAATATAGGCTGGGCGGAGAGTGGATTGAGAGCAGCCCTGAGGAAAGGGACTTGGGGGTGTTGGTGGATGAGGGGCTCAACATGAGACTGCAATGTGCGCTCACAGCCTGGAAGGCCAACCGCATCCTGGGCTCTATCAAAAGAAGTGTGGCCAGCAGGTCGAGTGAGGTGATTCTGCCCCTCTTCTCTGCTCTCGTGAGACCCGACCTGGAATCCTGTGTCTAGCTCTGGAGTCCCCAACATAAGAAGGACAGGGACCTATTGGAGCAGGTCCAGAGGAGGGCCACGAAGATGATCAGAGGGTTAGAGCAGCTCTCCTATGAGGACAGACTGAGAGAGTTGGGGTTGTTCAGCCTGGAGAAGAAAAGGCTCCGGGGAGACCTTATAGCAGCCTTCCAGTACCTGAAAGGGGCCTACAAGAAAGCTGGAGAGGGACTTTTTACAAGGGCATGTAGTGATAGGACGAGGGGTAATGGCTTCAAACTAGAAGAAGGTAGATTTAGGTTAGATCTCAGGAAGAAATTCTTTACTGTGAGGGTGGTGAGGCACTGGAACAGGCTGCCCAGGGAAGCTGTGGAGGCCCCATCCCTGGAAGTGTTCAAGGCCAGGCTGGATGGGGCTTTGAGCAGTCTGGTCACTAGTAGTAGGTGTCCTTGCCCGTGACAGGGAGGTTGGAACTAGATGGTCCTTAAGGTCCCTTCCAACCTAAACCATTCTACTATTATATTCTTTAAGGAGATCTGGATAGTGACAAGAATAATGCAGAACCACTACCCAGAGTCAACATCAACAAATACTCCCAGGCCAAACTTGTACCGTGGATTTAACATTTGCTTGCACGTATTTGTGTGAGCAATTTCAGACTGTTTTCATTCTGCCTTTTTTGTCATAAGTTTTAAACAATGTTTATTTTTTTAAGAAGTTTTCTAATATTAAAAACAGGCAGTAATGGAGCATCTATGATTCTATGATATTTCTTTACTTGCTGGCAATTTGTCTCTTCCTTTGGTGTACTCTTGCTTACACTGAATTTTACATCTATGTGGAACTTGGTCTAACTGCAGGCTGTCACCAGAAGAGGCAGTCCCGCTCCCCCTCCATTACATGTCATGCACAGCCTGGTTATGGTAAATGTCTGGCCAAGGCAGGAACAGGTTCAGTGGATGGACTCAACACCAGACAAACCCCCTACAACGGCAAATGGCTCTGTGGGAGATGAGCAAGCCAGACTGATGGAGCTGGACCGATGCATGGGAGGATGGCAGAAGCTGCAGCGCAAAAGGGGAACAGGGAAGGAACCGGCCTTCCCTTCTTGGTGGCTGCCCACAATTACAGCATGTCAGCTTTCATGCAGAGCTGTGCTCTATTTTCTTCCTCCTTACAGAAATATTTCCTGTTTTCAAGGTTTTCTCATCCTCTGCACTATAAAGTCTTTAAATGAAATGTACGCTCTGATATGTTTTGAGCCCAAGAACAGGTATTCTATTCTATTTCCACAAGCAATTACAAACGTTTTTATTTCACAAGACCTTATTTCTCCTTACAGGGAATAATCTGCCTTAAGTCTTACCCATCTGTATTCCACATGAGTCAACTTTCTCTGCAAAATCTTTATTTGAGATTCAGATGTCACATTAATCAGTGTAGTCATGTCCTGTTTGTAATAATCATCTCATCTAAATCCAACATAATATTCCAGTCAGTGGATGTATCTAGCTCTTGAATTTTGATACTTTTTCTGTAGCTGAAATTTCTTTTATTCGGAATATGTGCACTGGGACTGGTCTTGGGTATATTCTTTTTCTTTTCGCAGACTGATGTAAAAATGTCTGGTTTTCCTGCAGACAGAGAGGTTTTTTCCAACAGCTGGACTCTCTGCATGTCTATGCTTGTTCCCACATGGGCTCCTTACCTCTTCCAAGGTTGGGTTGTTCACAAACTTTGTAGAATAAGCACACTGAGTTGCCTGTGCTACTTGCTGACTGAGGGTCTCGTCACCAAGATCTCATGGGTACATCCTGTATATCGAATTATCTTTATGTTTCTTCTAGGTTTAAATCCAGCAAGTTATAAAAAGTTTTGGACTTCTGATCCCCATTAAAACACTGACATAACTAAAAGACTTCATAAGCAGTACACAACCAAGTGTTTGACTGCACATCCTTCATTTCTCTGTAAAGTTATAGCTACTAAATGTCTCTCTAATGCCTAAGAGACAGGAAAATTCTTTAGTTGTTCCGTTCCTGGAAAGTTCAGGATGCAGAAGAATCCATGCTTCTTGCACATTGGTTTTTTTTTTTCTTTGGTTTCTCTCTTTTAAAAGGCTTTTTTCTATCTCTACCCCTACTCTACTAACTAGGCAGCATGGTTAGGTGCCAGCTAATGAGAAGCAAACACTGGAAGTTATGACTTAGAGGGGCTGTTGATGTAACTAAGAAACATTAAAATAAAGTGCCTAAAAGGGAAAGAAAGCAGAGCATGTCTGCCTTCAAAGGCTCCAGGTAAAAGCTCCGTATGAGTAACTAAACTGGTTCTTCTAGACTGCTGCATTTTAGCCCAAGCCCTAAAGGCTGGATAGGGTTGCAACTTCTAAAAGAATTTGGTACCTCTGCTATTAATTTGTGGCAACAAAAAGCCAAAAATTTGCTTATGTTTGCCTCTAAATTTTCAGGCATCTGATTAGCTTTCTAGGAATGGCTGTCACAGCTTTTCTTAAGGACCAAACAAAAAGTGAGCAAAGATTTCATTGTTCAGCTCCTTGTACCAGCACTCACGTGGCTGGTGCTCGTGTCTATTGCTATACGTTATGACTTTAAAAAGTGACTTGAAACTAGTAAAAATAGGGGTAGTTTCTGTAAAGTGGTGCTCTCTTGCTTTTCCACTGAACAGACCCAAAAATACTTTGGCTTATGTTAGATAATGCAGTGAAAGAGAAAATGCTTTTTCTTTGATCCGTAGAGTTTGAACTGCAATGTAAACCAGATGGAAAAATCCCAGCAGATAATTTTCCCTTCTTTTGACCATTGAGGGCCATCAATCCAATCACATGAGCTCAGACAGCCCTTGAACAGCTATAGCATATTTACAAAATGAGTTGGACTGGGAATTTTATTGTTTGAACACAGTGGCTGCATGGAAAAAATTTAATGATATACCTATCATATTGTCTAAGGAAAGGCTGAATTGTATAAAAGACCTTTCACTCTAACATGGGTCTGAGACAGGATGACTGGGGCCAAGAAACCAGGAAATTTGTGGAATTTGTAGTTTGACATGCTTTATTTTTAGTTGCCCTAAACACTATAGGCAGCTCAGTGCTTCAGTGTCTGCTGTACTTCATAATTTTGTCTTACCCTACTGCAAACAATTTTAATAAAATGTGTATTAAATTAATCCCAGTTTTACCGAAACAGTTTCAAAAGAACATAAAACAAATTGTAAACTGAAGTGGAACAATCCTGAAATACAATAAGCTTGTAACAGGCTGTTTATCAGACACATATGTTCCACCTTTAGGTTTTATGTGCTGAGTAGATTCTGTACAGTTACATCTATGCTGCAGAAAAAATACTGGTAGAGAAGCAAAAACATACTGATATGTAAATGGGCTATGTAAAGGCTTAAATCACCTAGTGAGTGTTCTTTGAAATGTCTCCATTTAAGACTGGTGTACACTGGCATTTACTTTTTACTTTGTTAGCACTTCGGTTACAAAACTGCTAAAATCTGTAGCAGTGTTCTTACTGTCAGTCTCCAGTTAATAATGAAAAGCAAAGTCTCCGATTGCTTTGGTGGTGTCCAGGATCTCTCCTATACCCCTTCCACCTCGTCAGACACCAGCATCCTAAAATCAGGCCCTGCTAAGGTATTTACACAGAATGGCACATCATGAGACCCGCAAGGAAAGCTTAGGAAATATAATTTTATGGAAAACTTTTATATAAAAATGGTATTTGCTCCGAAACTGTTGATGCTTGGTCTGTTTCTGCTGTAGCTCTCTAGCCACACCTGTAATTTTCTGATTAAAGATTCAGCCAGTAAAGGCGTTGGTTTCATTTCAGTAGCAGATACAGATTTCCATTGGCCTCAGTAGTGACCAGCAAAGGGAGGTGACCTCTGTTTTAACAGATGAGTCCAGCAGAGGCAGGGAGACTGTAGGCTTATGCTGCTGCAACTTGAATTTTTTTAACGGATTTAGTGCAATGCTGGCATGAACCAGCACTGGAAAAGATTCAGGGCCAGACACAATCCTGCGTAGTGAAAATCCTTCAGTTCGATCAAACATTTTCTGTGGTATGGCTGTTTGTTGACAGCACATAGACTTCAGATCTTGGAGAGGTGATCACAGGCAGGCAGATAGGTTACATTATAGAAACTGCCATGCTTGGCACTTCAGGGTGGTGTCTGTTGTCTGCAGGAAGAAAAAAATCTTTGCTTTGATAAAGCTTTCCGATTCAAATTGTGTAGAAAGCTTGTTCACCTGGAATGGCTGCTACATGCTCTGGTGTTAAACTTGTCAGTGCAGGGAGAGCTGCATTCCCGCGTACAAGCGCATTAGATAAGTCATCTGCCTTTAAAGTGATCTTGGCACTTATTTTGGAGACTCATTTGATTATGTGAACACAGGTGTTCTTAATGCTGTCATTCTTAGCTCTTAAAAATTCTCATTAACATGTGGATTGCAGAATTTGACCTTTTTCATTAAGAAATTAAATTTGTCCTGCCCAGATCCTAATGGATATTTAAGAAATCAGCCTGTATTCCAGTAAACCCTGTTCTGCTTAAGTAGATGCAAATGACTCTCTAGCAGGTGGTTTAGTGATCCAGTACAGCCAACATTTGCATACCTATTTTTGAGCTAAGTTACTGCTTCGTGACTGCTCTTGTCCTTGCAAGTGGGTTACAGTTTTAAAGATGCTGCGTACGAATGCAGGACTTTGTTCTTAAATTGTGCCAGCCAACTAGTTTATTAGCTTGACCAAACACTTTAGCAACTTGCTCAGTCCTTTGGAGCACAAAAACTAGAGACTGGAAAATTTTTCCAGAGAAAACGATGGATAAAGCTTGGATCTTAAAAAAGAAGTTTAAGCCAGTGTTTTTTTTATATTGCATAATTGAGTGATACCACCAACCCACTGGAAGAGGAGGAAACTGCATTGTGTCTAGTTATCTTATGAAAGATATATGCTCCTATGTCTGCTTGGCAAGACAAAGTTAGTCTTGAATAATAAGAAAGGATTCAGAATAAGGATAATTTCAGTTTCAGTCACTGTTTCTTCAATTGTTACCATAAGACTGAATTACAAATTGGGAAGTGCTTTGCCCAGGTGTTTAAATGAAAAAAATGTTAAGCCCACCAGTAGTTTTTCTATGTTGGGATTAATGGAAAATCTTCTTTTGTTGGTTTATTTTTCTGTTGCAAAATCCAGGTATTCCCAGGTTTGCTGTGAAGAAAACCAGGTAGCAGTTCAACTGGGCTAAAAGAACAACTTCAAGAATTTCAACTGAACTGCCAAAGAGGCCAAAAAAGGAGACAGATGTGCAGCATGAGCGAAACATGTAAGGTTTCTCATACTCTCTCACCTTTTTTTCAGAAAATATTTCATTCTGTTGTTCCCCCACTGTTCTTGTTCAGACCTGCATGATTTAAACACTGCTGCAGACCAAGTTTGGTACTCAGCAGGGTTATGAACTTCATGATCAGACAATGGTTTTGAGGTTTCTCAGAAAGATTTTGGTGGCTTTTCTCATCAAGGTTATAAAGCTATGATACATGGCACTTCACTGAAGACAGGTTTTTGCTGAAGTCCCAGACTGTGTTGAGTTCAGCCCAGGGAGGCATTGAGATTAGTCACGGTATCTTTACTACTTTTTTTCTGTCAACACCAAGTCCCTAAACTGCAGTTTATTTCTTACCCCTCCCATTGTTGCAGTTGTCAGGCACCAAATTCAATGGACAATTATAAAGGAACAGCTTAATGAGGAGTAGTAGGCACTGCAAGCTCCTCTCCATTGCATTTCAGTTTGCTCACTTGTTCAGGTAAGGATAAAGGCGTTAAAGTATGGCAGAAAGATACAAATTTTTCTTCTGTCTCTGTCACCAGACTGTTGCGTGGTTTTGGGGAAGTCACTCCACTCTCTGTGCTGCCCTTTTATTGCTTACAAAGTGGGAATGCTGAGTTCTGCTTTCCATTGTAGAGTGCATTGAAAACCACAGACGTGGTTTCTGTATGAGAACCCTGAATGAACAGATTTCCTGCTTTGCATTGTGTAATGTGATGATCTTAATTCTGCTTATTAAGAAAAAATGAAAAGAAGAAAGGAAGGTAAAGGTAGGTCACACTTCACAGCAGCCTTCTCCACTGAAGTGTCTGCTCTTCATGGTCTACCTCCAGCACACTGCAACTACCTATAAAAAAGATCCAGCAAGTGTAATTTGAAATTCTTGTTTGTTTTGAAAGAACTGTAATATATGATGTTAATATGTAGGTAGCTCTAACCAGTCTCAGAGTATTTATATAATCCCAAAGTGGGTGTGCTTTTGACTAGGCATAGTGTACTTACGGGAAGGATTTGTCATCCAGGGAGATTTGTCTGTAAAAGTGGTGCTTGAAATGAATGTCTTCCAAGACATGATTCAAATTATGGTCCTTCTACCACAAAGAATTTGTGTTGTCCCTCTCCTCCCTGACTCATCCCCTGCTGAAACTTTTGAGTTTGAGCTGTTCAACACTGAGATGATCTCTAAGACCCTGTCAAGGATAGGATATACAAGTTTGTTAAGTACTTTGTAAAGCAGCTCAATTTAACTAATGACCTCTAAGAGAGTAGCTGAGGCAAAATCAGCGTGTAGAATAATTTTAGCAAACATGAAGGCAGTAAAGTTCAAAGTTAGGCTTCCAAAAGGCATTTAGTGGTGGGAAGGTGGGATAAGGCTGAGGCTCTGTTGAAGAATTCTTCCTCTTAATGAAGTCCTAGAAGAAATAGAGGTGGATTTGGGGAATGTCTTTTTCTGTTTGAAGATCCATTTGTGTTTTGCTGCAGCTTAAACAGTGAGAAAATACTTATGCCACCAATACTTTGGATACATGGGCCATACTGCTGAATAGTAGTGAATTTTTCCTATTTCTCCTGGTCTCTTCTGTTGCATAGATGGCCTTTTTTGTTCTTTAAGCAACTAGAAATAGGGAGCTTTTATTTTTCCCTATATTCTTTGATTCCCTCACAAGTTTGCCAAGCGTTCAAGAAAACAATTCCCTGCTTACGGTATTTTATTCCTGCTTCAGTTTCTCTTGGTCGTCTTCTCTCCTTCCTCAGGATTGAAGTCAGCTGTCTCTTTTTTTTCTTCCCCCCCCCCCTTTTTTTTTCTTTGTTTTTCAACCCTAATGTTCATTTTATTACTTTGTCCTTTCTTTTTGGTAAGTTAGCAGTAGATGGATTTTGGAACACTTCTGCTTGAGTGTTAATTGTCCTTCACAAATTAGCCAAGGTCACTGGCTTTTGAATTGGTCCAATCTGCAGAAATAAGCACAGGGCCAGGAGTCAAAATGAAATTAAAATATTCCCTTGGCATGGTAATTGTCTAATATACAAGCAGGTGTAACATTTGGAGTATGAATCAGTGATGTGGCCTATTAGATATTGATTCAAGAGAAGACTTCAAACTGTATAAAGATCTAAATCTTTCTTGGAAAAGCACATTTTTCTTTGGTATTCAATTACCTGCATCTCAACTGTCAAGTGTATCTTGGTCTACTCTATAGCTTATTTGTACTATAATTGCAAGATAAAGGCTGAGTCTTTGAGCTGGATTGTAGTGCTGGTGCTGCCGGTCAAATACAGAACAAAAATTCTTCTTGCTTCAAAAACTTTAAAATCTATTCTCTTCAAAAGTAGTATGATGAATTACTGGGGTTTTTTTTCCAATAAAGTACAGTGCAAGCGCTTAAGAAACAACAGAAATGCATCTGTAGTGAGTGCTAAGAGGCAAGAAAATTGTATATGACAGAATGTCCCAGCCTGTATGTGTACAAGCCTACCACTCCATGCAGTTCCTTTAAAATCAATGCCGTTCGTGAGTATAGATCTATGTATCTGGGTGTTAAACAGCACCGTTTTCTCAGCAGATATCTTCCTTCCAAAAAATACCCTCATTTTGAACCACGTTTGTTGGAATAACATTTTTTCAGAGTAATTTTTTAGAAGTGCTTGGATAATGTTACGAAGTAGCTGAAAGTGCATTTTTCCTATCTACGATAGGTATTACTGTAATTTTGAGGTGTGAGCAAACACCTGTCCTAAGAAGAAAGTTACAAGAAGCTGAAGACAAGGAAATTCCAAATCAATGTCTTAGCTCAGTCCTAGCCACAAAAAGAGGAAGTAGATAGTATGCAAAAGCCACCTTAAAATTAAATTAAATACATGTGAACGTGTGTGTCCATTAAGTAGATATTTATACACATTTATAATGTTATTGTTGTACATGCTTTAATGATTCAAGCATGTAATTGAAAGCTGTGCATAAGACTTTCTAAGATTTAAGTGACTTAGATCTCATTTTCAACAATAATATTGGCACTCATGAGCCTTTATTGCCATGAACATTAATGGAGCATACAGTCCTAGATGTTTGGAGCATTCACAATTGCAAAGGGAATTTTTTATTTTGTGCTTGTTTAAATGCTATTTCAAAATGATTGATGTATCAAAATGTACGTGCATGAAGAAGCAACATTAAGAATGTCCTTTACCTGAGCTTACTTTTCAGCCTTGCTGCCTCCTCCATATATCAGTGGCACAAAGCAACCTGAACACAGCAGAGATTGGGGGGTCTTCATCTCTTGGGACCATACCTTAGGCTGGGAGGCAGATTAGATGTTGGGAGCCACAGATCTCCTAGAACCCAGTGGAAATGCTGCAGCTGCATGATGGTGACACCTTTGCTGGTATGCTTTGTCCTTTGTCAGGTCAAAGTGATTCAGGAAATATTATGGAGGGACTGTGAGCCAGAGTTCATCTGGCTGTTTCTGCTCTGGTGGCTTCATTGAGAGCTCCTCAGGGAACGAGCCTGTAGTCTGCCTGGTGTTTTCTGTTCCTTTTCCAAACTGTACTGTGCCCTGTTTATAGTGTCCATTTACTTCCACTGAATAAGTATGAAGCGCGTATCCCACCCTTGACTTCTATGAGAAATATTAGCAATAAGGTTTAGAAAATATGAGTGCTAAGTCTCTTAACAGATCATCCGCTAATCACCAGGTTCATTTGGGAAATGAGAGCATGGAAACCCTGCTCAGGAATATCTACTTCTACATGTCTTGCTCTGCAAAGTGCACTCAGTCAGTAGCAATACACTTTCTGTGGGAGGGGAGCCAGCCCTGGAAGGTCATGCAGAAGGCCAGTTCTCTGAAGGAGCTAGTTGCAAATATTCCCACTGTGCAAAAGGCCTGTAATCCCACTGTGCACCAGGGAACACCAGGGCAGGGCTGGTATCAATGAAGTTTAAAATACCAGCATGCTGTGCCCACAGAAATGGTTGATAAAAAGTATTGTGATATGCATCCTCCCCAATTTACAGACAGGGTTGTGGCAATAACACAGATGAGATGGTTCAGACATGTCTGCCCGGTGACTTGGGGATGCAGAGCTGCTCACTGACCACAGCACCAGCCTAA
Source organism: Burhinus oedicnemus (assembly GCA_008921705.1). Taxonomy (NCBI): domain Eukaryota; kingdom Metazoa; phylum Chordata; class Aves; order Charadriiformes; family Burhinidae; genus Burhinus; species Burhinus oedicnemus. The sequence goes on from VFFE01007094.1 coordinate 2,223,963, forward strand.
AAGAGATTTTGGCACAGTGTGTGCCACGCTGTCTCTCCCGTATGGCACAAGAACCCCACACAGTCCTTTCTGAAGAGCACCAGGCTTGCCAGCACCTGGGATGTGTGTGGCAGGAGTTTCCACCAGCTACACTCCGCTGCAGCGACAGAGTAACTGAGAACTGATCAAACTCAACTATGCATGCAGGAGGGGCAGGCGCTGGTACCTTGCTCATCAAGTCCACATCAACTGAATTAAAAAGAACCATCAACGAGATGGTGTGACACACCTCTCTAACTTCACTGTTGTCTTTCTGCCAAATTTCAACTTCCTGCTCTGAACCTTCACAGTGATCTTCATGAGTGGGTGGGGAAACCTGCCTTTTTTGCTAGTTTACGTTCTGGAAAGCACCTGATCTTTTGGGGATATTTCCTAATCGACCTCAGGCAAACAAAGAGCATGGAAGACTTCAGCCTTAAAAATTAAATGTCTGACAAAGTTACAAAGAACTGGAAACAGTGGGTACGATGGAAAGTATTAGCCTGGTGTAACAATGGATGGAGCAGTAGCAACACCTGTAATTATAATTGTAAGTGACAAAACAGAAAGGAAAACTACATTCCAAGGGATTTAAAAGGATTTTTTTTAAACCGGGGCCAGATTTTCCCCTCCCATGTTAAAACTCACTGGAGGGGATTTCTGCTTGGAAACTGCTCCATGGTGATCTGCAGATGTCTCACAGACTGACTCATCCCAGAGGCAGAAATCTCTCTTTCTGCTCTCCAAAGGATGTGGATTTTCCCTTCCCAAGTGGGCACATGGATGTCTGAGCTAACTTGTTTCAGGTCCTGCCCTAAGGGTCTTTCTTACCCCTCACCTCACCCCTACGCCCAGTTAGCCTGTTTTCTTTGGAGACACCCTTGTAGCTGTCTTGGTTTGTTGGGAACAGTCTCTAGAATGGAAAAGGGAGAGATATGGAAACTATGCAGCCTCCAGCCCCTGGGCTGCACAGGTTATACAGAGAGGGAAAGGGACAGCAGAGCTGGGTAAAAAGCGGATCTGGCTTGGATGCAAGGAAGCATCTGCACAGTGTGAACAATGCTAAAACCGGCTGCTGGCTTGCTGTTTTCTTAAAATATTACAACTGCCCTTCTGAGGTTGCTAAAAAACCTAAATAAAAAGCACTATGCTATATTAACATTTTTTCTTTTTTATGGTATGATATTTTTAATATAACTTTTGGCAGCATGTGCTGAGAAGCAGAGATTTTCACCGAAATGTGGGACTTCAGAAGAAAGTCTGTTTGTCCCAAAGTGGCATGTTGTTTCATGACCTTTCACAGATGTGTCATGAATTTGTCATCCTGAGCTACAGAATTGCTTTTGTTAGGATGTAGAAATAGCTCTGTACTTGCAGAACTGTTGGTGACATGACTCACAGTCCCACTGCATAGACTTGGACTAGTGCAATAGCTGGATAGAGGGAAGGAATTTTTTTTTTTTTGCAGTCTGTTGTGGTAACAAAGCAGAGAAATTGCACTAACCTTTGCTTTCTCCCCCTCCAACCAGTGGTAAAAGTCTTAAATATATTCATATGAAAAATGAGTGATGATCTGGAGTAAGGATTTATTACTTTACCAGTTACTTGAATTTCTTCCTTAAGATTACACAAGGGGCAATTAGAAGTTTTTTTTCTCATTCATAGAGCAGCATCTAGGCAAAAACAGGTAACAAAGAGCAAAGCTCAAAACAAATGACGACACCGTGAAAGGATCTGCCTTCAGTCACTGAAGACTCCTCACAAAATCATCTAGTTTATCAAGAAAGCATAGTCTGGGATTTATTATCTAACAAATGTTTATATTTCTAATATCCAGTGAGTGTTTTTCAGATACATGACCTAGAAAATGAGGGAAACATTCCTTCAAGCACTTGCTGAAACTCTCTTTGGACACTATGGAGCCACCTCTATCCTCTCCTTAATGACAGCAGGCACCCTTTAAGCCAGCCAGCTGAGATACTTCCAAGTGCTGTCCAGGTTGCAGGACAGAAATAAAGAGCAGGTCAAGCCACTTGTCTGGACTGCAGAAACCTAGCTGAGGACAGAGAGTTGGGTACAAGGCTGGTGTCCTCAAACCAGGACATGGGTGGAAGGATGTCTTTGGACCAAACTGAACGGTCCTCAGTGCCTGAAGGCCACTGCAGGTGCAGTGACAGTACAGTGAGGGAGAGACAACTGTCCCTCCAGGGGAAAAGTTACCCCATCGTTGCTGTGACAGACAGCTTTAGTCCTACCCAGGGGCAAGGCAGCACTGGTGCCAACAGCTCCATCGCCTTCTCAGTTGTGTCCTTTTGTATCATCCCTGGGTCCCTGCTGGCTCCCCTTTTTCTCTCAGCCTGCATCTTGTGGAGGGATGGGGATCTGGCAGTCACTGAAACCCCTGGGATAAGCAAAGACCTACAGCAACAGGCCTAAGGAGTCTTCCTGTAGCTACCCTCCATGCTTTTGTTGTTTTGAGCTAGGAAGGTGTATTAACTAGTTGATGCTCCCAATAAGAAGAAATATGTCCTCTTTGCCCCTACATATTACTGAGAGAAGGGAATGATCGTGGAGTTGCTGGACTGTAAGTGGGGGCAAAACTTTCCCTGAGGACCCCTGCAGCAGCGATGCACGTGGCAGGACGTGTTCGGCTCAGCCCTTGCAGTCCTGGCCAAGTTTTCAGGGTTGTCATCAGAGGTTGTGCCTAGTGTCAGGAAAGGTAACCTCAGATGCAGCCTGTACAAGTCCTCACGAAGACTCTTAGCCTCCTGCCCCATGGTGTTCTTCTCGGAGAGCCACTTCCCAGGGCTGCCCTGTTTTTCCTGGGGCTTCCCTGCTCTTGGTTCCTGTGATGACAGAAAGAAAAGCAGTGAGACAGGGCTGTGAAATCAAGTGGGATGAGATGCCATGTTTGTAATTATGGGCAAAACCTTTAAAAAGCTGGATTACAGTATATAACTTCTGGTGCTTCCACCCCTCTCTTGTATTGATGTAATTTTAAAGAATTAAATCTGATAATAAACAATTAACTAGTGTGTCAGAGCAGGAACTGAGCTACAAACCAACAAGCATGTCATAAATGTTTGGCTACTCCCAGGAGCCTGAGTGAGGGTAGGGTTGCTCCACAAGAAGACTGGCAGTGACCATAGCATAGCCATGAGCACGGAGGGTCTGCCCTGGGGTGTCCCAGAGCATATCTTCTCCATGGCACCTTGGAGATTTACCAGATGTTGCTCTTGATGTTTGCTTGCAAATACTAGAGAGAAAGGCTGGCCTACAAGAGTGCGTTTTCCTCGCTTGCCCCACTGCTCAATGTCAGCACTAGGCCAGGACACCTCTAAGTGTCCCAGAGAGGAGGTGGTGGGGTGGCACTGGGGGAACTAGTAACAGGCCACCTATGTTCAATTGCCCAAAATTTATGTGGCATGGATGGTGGCATGTTGTTGCTCTTACTTTGGTAGCCAAGAATGTGTATTTTATAGTTCATTTACAGTCTCCAAGGCAACTCATGCGTATTTATGTTTCTCCACTGTGAAATCCTAGTCTTGTGGTGTCAAAATGGCAGGCCTGCTCCCAGGATGCTGTTAGGACCAGACATCAGCACAGTCAGCTCACCACAATGCACATCTCTCACTCGCCTTTACAATATCCCTACAGGGCAAAGAATAAAGCCTATTCGTAGCCTGCCCCTCAGACCTTTTGAATCCTTCCTAACAGAGGCAGCATGGCAAGGAAAGTGGTGGGTGTAGGAATCGTATCAAAGGCTGTCGGACTCTCAGTTGCAGAGTCCAACCTCTCTGGTACGGCTAGTCAGCAGAAATCAGAGTGCAGTGGCCAGCCTGGTGGCCTTTTTGGGAGAGAGGCCGCTTGAGAGGCCCTTTCCACCCAAGCTGCCCATAAGGTCTCCGTACTCAATCCTTGGAGCTGCTTGTGCAGCAGCCACACCAGATGACCGAGGTTTCTAGTCTGGGGAACTTGGGTGGGGGATGTCTGGGACCATTTTTAGCTGCTTTGTTATGTTATGTTACCCTTGCATCATAGCCATGAGCACTGGGGCAGCATCATGCTTGAAGGAATTTTTAATCCAGTCCAGCTAAGATAAATCTCTGGGACTTTCCTCCTTGGCAGTTACTATTGCTGTGTGAATAGGTGGTTAAGAAAACATAAAACAAGCCATAGGAACCGCCTTTGTAGGTCAAACAAAAGTCCTTCTGTTGCAAGCAAAGCAAAGATACCGAGAGGCATACGGCGGCATTTCTTGTGGTATGTGCTCCCAGCTTTCTGGCCACCAGCCGCTTAGGGATGTCCTGTTCCAGTCACACTGCAGCCTGCGCCTCCTGGCACTGCTTTGGTCGCACATAACATTGTCATTACAGCAACTCCTGGGATTGCAAGTATGGATGAACACTTTGCTGTGTTTATCAGTAGAAAGACCGTTGAAAGCAGTTTTGCCTGTGAGCTTGGCATGCAGGTGTCATTCCCTGCAGCAGGGAGAAGGTGGGAAGAGTCAGAGTTTAGTAGAAAAAACAGAAAAGTCATAGGGAAAGAAACAGAAAAAATTGTATCAGATTAATTTTGCATCTGTTCTTACTTACGGACTATGCTCTTGTGTTGACTGGTTACCTCAGATTCAACATTCAAATGTAACACGTGAATTATTTTTAACTCCAGCCTGGTAAATATCAACTATCTGCTGCTCAAACTGCATTAGCAGATAAGTTGCCAGGCTAAAGTGAATTCATTAACCAGCAACAGTAAAAACATTCACAGGACAGGAATCATCAGAGGAAGAGGGAATTAAGACATCCCAAAGTGCAAGAAAATGCACCCTGGTATTTCCCCAGTAGAAAAATTCGTCAACAGGACTGTGAATTCCTGTGCTGATCTGTGTCCCCTCAGCTTGGCCTCCCTGATTGTAAGCTGGAAGAAGCATCCATCTGCGCAGGCTGAAAACATCTGCTACACAACAGAAACCTTTCCCTGCACATCCACCCACCTCCATTTTCCCAATTGCTGAATTTATATAAATGAACTGTCAGTGCGTCTCCCTCTCAGGCAGTCTCTGCCCATCAGTACGGCTTTATTGACAAGGCATCTGCATGTCCTACGTGCCCAGACATTTTGGTGAATGGCACATGGCGGGTGTGACTCTAAGTCACCAAGTCCTTTGTCTGTAGTACATCCTTCACGCTCAAGAGCATTCCGCAAGTCAAAATAGGCAGTCCCAGAGACAAGGCCCTTTTCATAATCTAAATGTTCTGTAACATGCTTTTCTAATTAGACAGTAAAGAAAACTAAATGATTCTTTCCTTCCCGCTCATATGGTTCTCCTTAGAGCCACCTTCTTCCCACCATCCCTCCTTGTCCTCCTCCTCCTCTTCCTCTAAAACAAAGAAACATTCCTTGTTTTGCTTACAACACTGTTTCCAGGAGTGCTGCCTGCTTCCAGAAAGCAGCACTGCCCCTCTATTCCTGTATTTCAGACTCAAGAGATGGACTAGCTGGGTGAGACTTTTAAAACAGAAAATTTTTCCAGGACAAAGAGCAGTATTTGTGTTGTTACTTGTACTTTTTCCTGCCAGTGGGCTTTGCAGGCTCCCAAGAGGTGTGACATCATGCCAGAGCACCTCAAAGAGCCGGTGGTTTCATTTGCACCTTGCCAGAAGTGTGACAGTACCAATTCTGAGTCGCTTCCTTTGCCCACCCTGCCATCTCAGCTGTGCTTCATAGGGATGTTATCAAGGATTTTTCTGCCAGCTACACAAAGAGTTGCCATAATTTGGTTTTCTTAGGGCAAAAGTACTGCTGAAGATCCTAGCTCAGAAATATAATGTTTCTCAGTTACCTTAGGTGGGCCCAGTGGTTCAGAGTTGGTTGCCCAGTTGATGGTTTTTCTCAATTAGATTTGTTTAAAAATGAATGATTTAAGATCAGTTACCATCTGGCAATTAAAGCCCTTGGGGGAGTTCGCTCCTGTAATCGATGAGAAAGCAGAGCCAGAATTAAAAAACTGGAGTGGGACTATGCATGTAAATATAAGAAAAGGGACAGGTGGACAAACAGAAAAGAAACACCTCTTGCTAAAAGACAGAATTTCACTTCCCCTGAGAAAACCGTGAGAGGTGGGATAGATGTGTTTGGGCTCAGCCTCACATAGATGGATACATGGCCTTTGGTGCAGCTAGGAGCGGGAAGAACGGCAGCGCCATCCTTGCACCTCTGCAAGGATGCTGCTCTGCACAACCATGTAGGATCAACGTCTCACCAAATGATGAGTTATGGGCCTCTGTCTGGCCAGAGGTGTCACTCCTGAATTGGAGCGCTTGGATCTGGAGGCACATGGTCCAAAAGCAGGTTGAAAGACGTTTAGATTTGTGAGTGGATGGTTCAAGGCTTCCTGTGTGTAAGAAGTAAGACCTTGAATATATTTTTACATTGAGGGAGTTAATCTCGTGCTGCCTCAGTCCACTTCCAGTTCTCCTTCTGGCTGGAATAGACAAGATGCTGAATTTCAGCTGGTCAGATCAAAAAGGTAACTTCAGTCACAGCGTTGCAGCTGAGGATTGAGTCATGTGAAGACAGGAGGAAACAGCAGAGCCAGAGCTGTGCCGTACCACGTTCTTTTCTTCATCTTGAAACACATTATTAGAGACTTGGATGATGATGTAGTCTCCCTCTATAACTTCGGAAACTGCTATAATCCGCTATATACTGCTACAACCTCTTCTCCCCCAATATCTGCACATCTTGGCAGGTGTTGGCATTCCTCTTTAAACAGAAATGTTCCTCTACTGCAGGATCTTTTGACAGGTTTTTGCTGCTAATAGGTCAGAAGTTAAGGAAACTTGGTTAAGTGCTTATATTTCACATTTGAGGTCTGTTCCTACTAAAAAAATACTTGATTTGTACATAATAAAATATATGGAAATAAATGGGGATGGTGGTGGTGCAGGGAAATTCTTTGAGTCAGGAAAATAAATTATCCATTCAATTTTCAAGGGATCTATATGAAGATATGGTCTTTTCTGGAGACAAAGTGGTAATAAAGTGGTAATATGGAGCGTTCATTCAAAATGAAAATGTCTAACTTGCCAAAAGATTTTGATTAGCCAAAATTTTATGCTTGGAAATTTACATCATTTCTTAATCCTGTTCCATAAAAATATACTGCCATACGTAAGTGTTTAACATCACATTTGTAGGAATTTGATCCAGTTTAACACATAGTAAATTAGTTACATGAAGGTTGCTTGCTTTATGCTACTCTGTCTGTTCCTAATACTCTGCCTGTCTGACATTCCACTCTGCCCATATGTTCCATCCCTGACATATAAAAATATAAATTCAAGATGAGAAGATTAGGACCACCCTGGAATATTCTGCCTTTACCCTTTCTTATTTTTTATTTAAAAAAAAAAAAAAAAAAAAGAAATCCTGTATTTTGGCTTCCAAATAAATCAAGAAAAAAGCAAGATGATAAGAATTCATTTGCAGATGATATGGAATATGTACCTGCACGGATTTACAACATGAGTCTCTTCATTTGTGTGGAGTTACAAGGCTCATGTCATGTTTTAAGGGTCAGGTCAAAGAGAAGAGCGATGAGTTTGTTTTTAACACAGCAATCCTATCAGTCAGAAGTAGAGACAAGTTTCCCAGGTGATCAAAGCACATTTTAAACAAGCTGACTTAGGGAACCTAGTATTAATTTTGGGGGGATTTGGGTCAGATATGAAAGGATTTAATCCCCACATAGCTAATCCTCCCAAGAGCTAATTTAAATGCAGACTGATCTGTCAATTACAGCATTGCTTCACTACCCAGTAGAACTTCTGAATTACTGAGGCTTAATTTAGCTTGAAAATTTGTTAAAATACTCTGTTACTAGTTGAAATAAAATGGAAGCAAATGACTGAATAGAGAAAGGAGAAGCGTAGGTTTTTTCTCCCATCATTGAGGGTGGATCCCTTTGACTTAAATTCTGTTTGGGGAGCTTGGATCATGATGATGTTTTTGTATTTTTTGGTCAAATGTGACCAAAAATCCAGTTGCAAGGCAAAGAAAATTATCTTTGAATTTGTCAGCTTATAGAACCAGCTTTTCAAGCTGGCTGAAAAAGAAATCTAGATGTTTAGTGTTGGTATTTTCTCCTAATATCCATTTGTTATTTTGAAACAAAATATAGTTTTTATACCTGAAGAACATTTTGAAGAGCCTACCACCTCCTGCACTCCCAAAATGAAACATTTCACATCAGGTTGACCAAAACAGTCTGTTTGACCAAAGACAAAACATTATGGCTATTAACTTCTATGTCAAAACTTAACATGTTTCATATCAGGTTACTCTAGAACAATGCCTTTGATTTGAGGGTTCACTCATCAGCCCCAAGTATCTGTTATTTGTGTGACTCTTCTTTGGGGGTCTGACAAGTCAAACAGCGAGAAGAGACCTTGGTAAGAACTGAGCTATGGAACCGGCCTGACAGATCGCAGAAAACATTCTAATTCAGTTATGAAAAATGTTCTCCTTACATCCAAATTTGGTTAAAATTCATGACTTTCGAGTCCTGTTTCACACAACAAATGTTTTGTCAGACTCCATAGTGATAACGTAGCAGTGTTTTAATAGCATTAGAGAAGACAATGACATAAGCAGCCTCCTTAAATTGCCAGAAGTTTTGCACTCGCTAATAAATACAGCTCAGTCTTGGCTGATTAAATGTGGAAGTAATTTATCCAATTGAAATACTCAGTCTTTTGCCAAGATTTTGTGTGTGCCTGTGTGCTGGATTGATCAAGAGTATAAGGCATACTAAGATGGGAATCTCCCCTAGGTTTGGGATAATTTTTCTCTTTTCTGACCCCTACTTGCTCCCCAAGTTTGCTGCCACTCAGCATAATGACATTTTCAAAAGAGAATAGTAGGGTGCAGGGTTACTCTCTCAGCTTGTTGGTGTATTCAGCCTTCTGAGTACTTATTGTCTTCTGCTTTTGCCTCACACTTTGTAGCACTCATTTTCTCTAAAAAAAAATGGCTTTCACACTTCATTTCTCCTTGGTCAGGTCCACGTTGGGCATTTATCAAATTCTCCTTCAAACCGGTGTTAAGGTTCCTATTGATTTCAGTAAGTGCTAGAGCAGATCTTTGTGCTATACTACCCCCTTTGTTTTATGTTGGCAGATTTCTCAAATTTGCTCCGTGCGTCCCTCAGCTGAATACACCCTTCTAGCCAAGTACTTGCTATTTGTCTGCAAGAATGTAAAATCTGCCATGTCAGTTCTTTTTTCCCTCTTCCTCCTCCATATTTATTTGTCTTTTCTGAAGTTTAATGCACTGTAGCCAGTTTAATAAAATATGACAGTAAAGATCTAGGCTTGCCTATGTTATAATTCATTGCTTTTACTTAGCACTAGAAACCTCCTGTGGCTGCTAGACAGATAAAGGACAGAGTGGCTCTGGAGCCAAAGGTGTCATTCTGTATTATCCAGTTATTTTTTAAGCTTTTTTGCTAGATGTAATTGCCAAAAATAGCACTGCTGGTAAAAGCAACCTTAACGTTTATACCAATGTAAAAAACTGCTAATAAGGGACTTTGTTATACAGGAATAAACAAAGTTGATTTTCTTTATTTTGTTCCACTTCCTTCAAGAGCCTTTAGATAATTTGGGGATAGAGGTTAAGAAAAACTCAGAACATTACTTTCCCTTTAATCCTTAGATCCCTCAGCTGACTCTACACTTTGTTTTCATGCTGAAGGGGAAAAAATATTTTCCTGGCAGGTTGAGAATGACTTTTCCATTAATCTTTTCTTTTGGAGCCAAGATACATTTTTTCACAGAGATCTGATGTGACATAATACTGTACCTGGAATTTCACACTAAAGAAAGTGGAAAAACACTCTCACCACAGCAAGCACTCACAACTGGGCTACAAACCCTCCAGTAAAACCGAGAAGCCAAAAGAGCAATTTAAAAAGGGGACAGGAAGGCAATATGGGGCATAGTCATTTCCCATAGGGAGGAAAGCTCTGAAATGTCATGCTATTTATTAAAGCCTTTCATAGATAAACTGATGACTATGGTATGTAGTGGCACAGGCCAACAATTATCTTGCTTGAAAGTTATCTCAGCAGTTTGAAATCCTATTAATTACAAAAAAAAAAAAAGCACATCAGGGCAGAATCTCAAAGTGTAAATGCGAGGAGCAATAAAAATGCTTCAGATTAATGCAATTCAAAGCAGAACAGAAACTGCTTCTGCAATTAAATACATATGTACATGATCTTGGATTTATGAAAGTCGATAGAATCCACCCATCTGCCTATTTTTGGCTTATCAGTGTTTTCTTTCAACATTTAAAGTGTTTTCTTCAAAGCCCTGAGCTGGACCACCTCCAGGCAGTTTAATTGTCCAGATGTGGAGTGGATTTCCTAAACACTTGCAGCATGGGGGAGACATGATGGTTTTTGCTTGGAAGCCAATGAAAAGAAGAGAAATATTTTCAAATTCTAACTTGGTTTTCAAAAGGATTTGCTGGAATGTGCCTTGAAAAATTCCCAGGCCTCAACAGACAAATACATCTGTCTCGATACATGTCTAATCATGGTTCTACGCTGAATTTGTCTGTGGCTGCCTGTGCATTCACAAGACACAGCCATTCCTGAGTTGGTTTTGTACCCACGGTAACGCACAGTAAACTAACTATTCAAAGGACTTTTGTTAGATTACTAGATGGTTGCATTTCTCTTTAAGCCTGATAGAGGTCTACATTGTGTTTCTTGGTACTAGAAATCCCAAAACAATACTGGAATGGGATAGATTCAACAAAAAAGGTCCTTCTGCCAAATATTTTTCCACCACGAGGAAATTTCTTCTTTGCAATATGCCACAGCTAGTGCTTACCTGAAGTGCAGTTACCCAAATTCTGCTTTGTTCTCCGTGGCAGTCAAATTTGTTGTGTCTCAAGAGTAAGCTAGATGTAGTGCACTTCATGATCTTGCTATTGCGGTACTCCTGCAGTATCACACCCCTGTAGGAGGGGGCCAGAAATGGCAGGCATTTCTTATCTTTTTGACAGTTGTCTGGTGGCATCCGTCCTGCTAGCAAGACTTATTTTGTGGAGAGCAATACTGACTGAAATGACATTCCAGAAACCCTGTAATCACAGGATCTGATGTTTTTTAGATAGGTTTGAATTTTCAACTTTACATTAGTTCAGCTCCCAAGACAGACTAGACAGGCCTAGAAGCCAATCCCCTCCATTTAGCCCTGAAGCATGCATCGTATCTGTTCAATCCACCATCACGCATTGCTTCATTTAATGCTTTCAGGCCACAGGGCAAAACCAGCCTTGCTGTAAGTGAATACCATCCTCCGAAATTCTATTTCTACCTGCATATAGCATACCTTAGCTTGGCCTGACATTTCTTGTGACTGTAGCTCATTTCCAGACGTTTAGTCCGCTGAGACAGCCAGGAAGGTGCTGGTGACTTCCCGGTTGGATGGCACTTAATGTATACTGGAGATGCTTGCTTATGCAGGGCTGGCATGAGTTTGCTTAGTCATGTCACTGACAGCAACCAAGAAGGAACCTGGAAGACCGGTTACATGGTAGACTCTATCCTAAGTAAATTTTTTGAGCTAGTCAGCCTTGACTATACTGTGGAAATATATAAATTATTGGTTTGTGCTCCATTGTCACCTGTACAGGCAGCATTTTATAGCGATGGCATAGAGGAAAAGCTACCAGCCATAACAGCTGCTCCTGTTTCAAAATGCCCACTGCTGAGTGAGACGTTTCAGGTGTTGAAGGGCTGTGAGCTGTGTAACTGCAAGCAACCATTGCTGTTGTATGCAGTGCCTTTGCATGAAGCTAGCCTATAGAGAATATGCGTTGAGTCATACTCTTCATCTTACACTGCAGTCCTACACGTTGCTTCCCTCTCCTGAGAAACTCACACTCACAGCAGGGATGCTGCTGGAAATGCTCCATCCGTCTCACCCGACACAGGGCCCAACGAAGCTCCCCTGTCCGCCCCAGCTGAGGGAAGTATCCACTTCCTACATATGAGTAATGAAAATGCTTTTTTTACATTAAAAATTCTAATAAATCTCACCCCCTTTGCTGTATACCCTGGGCTCTATGCAGGCTTACTACACTTCATTTGTATGACTCTCTGCTGAACGATTTCTGAGAATTTTAAGTGTGAAAACAAATAGAAAGTTACATGTGAGGGAAAACCTACTGCCTGCATTTGAAATCAGTTCCCAAATCTGTGGCTGGCTAAACCTCGCCCTGATGTTTTTGTGTGGTTATGGATTTTGGATGTTCTTTTTGCTGGAAGCAGAGCAGCCAACAGGCACCCGTTCTGCAGAAGATGTGCTAAGGGAAAAAACAACTGTGTACCGCTGCTGAATGCAAAAGTCAAAACAGAGATGAGAACCTCTTTTGGCCAAATCCATCAGGCTCTCAGTGTTATAGTGGGTAGGAAAAGGCTGGGGAACTTGCGTAACAGTGCAGTCCAAAATAGGGCCATAACACACAAAAATAGTAGAAAGCAAGACAAATATTCCTCAGTAGTAATTTTCCTCTCTCCCCTTCCATCTGTCCTCTCTCCTTAAATCTTTCAATTTTCCTTTCCCTTTTAGCTTTCTGTCTCTTTCAGGCTAATTTTATTTTCTGTCTGGGGAGAAAGCAAGTGATTTCGCTTTGTTCACTGAAAGAGCTGGCGCTCTGCTGGAAGTGACTGGGGAGCGACTGGGGAGCAACCTGAGCAACATGCTTGCATTGCTAGGTATTGTTATAAAGTTAATTATAGTCTCCTTGGCTTCATAAGGATCTTTTAGCTAAGCTATAAAACAGAGGTTATGTCTACTTAATGATCGTTAAAAATCCTTCACCGTGACCCAGTATCCTGATCAAATGTCAATACTTATTTTCCAGGATGCTGTTGTAAGTCATTGCATACAGCTAATACAGGAGTGTTACAAGCTACATTTGACTTCAGGAATGCCAACATTGCAGTGGCAGGTGACAAAATACCCTGTGCATAAAATCATTCTGTTAAAAACATAGCACTATGCCATCCTTGTCTGCATTAGCAACCCTCTAGCAAATGTACTCCTGTGCTGGGAAGACGTAGTGGCCAGGAACAGGCACTCATGAAGTCAAGGCCTTTTTCTCCCATTTGCATTCCCCTTTCAACCCAGCTTCATAAAGGAGCTTCGGTGCCATTCACTGCCTTCTCTAGCTACCTTCCTTTCAATATTATGTCTACTTCCAGATCCTCTTTTTATTCATCCATGTTGATTGGCACCTCAGTACCTGTGCCCTGCCCTACAAGCCTGTAACTTCACTGTGACCATAAGCTGGATTTATCCAGCTGTGACAAACTAGTTTTGTCCTCAGGAGCTGGGTGACATCTCCTTGTGCCCCTGCAAGACCTCCATACAGGTATGGGGTTCTGCAGACCTGGCCCATCTTCCCTATCCCTCTGAAACACCTCTTGCAGGTCTATGCCTGACTTTCCCTGGGCTGAGGGACATCCATAGGGGTCCTGGACAGGGCACAGGGATTCAGTATTTTCTTACTTTCTCTGGCAGCAGAGACAGATATCTCAGGACCATTTCCACAACTGAATCCCTCCCTGCATCATAGCTGTTTTAAGTGCTTTTGAAACAACATCTTTCTGCCCAACATGCACGCCCACCACACTTTGGCCATGAGCATATCCTCTTCTTTCTTCCCTCTTCCTAGTTCTGACCACGTCCCTTGGCAGCCCCTATACATTTATCCTTCTGAGGTAAATTAATATAGATAATTACTATGGGGAAAATAGACAGCGAGCTATTAATTTAGTGGGTCATTTCTTTGTTCTCTTCATTTTGTCTAGTTGATGCAATGTGCTTTGGCACTCCCTTTCCACAACAAAAGCAACAGCCTCAGTGCTCAGGCAGTTTGCACTGCCCTTATTTCATAGCTACTGTTACTAGCAGGTCTAGTGCTTTTAATATTTACTGACATGACACTTCACTGTGGCAAGAAGCGTTTGTTTCTTCCAAAGTTCATAAGTGTATCTTGAAATCATGTATGCAGAATTTTTAGATGATGTTAATACTATCACTGTGCAGGAAACCAGGCCAGCAAGACTGCGGGGGAAATATGGGAAGTCTGAATGAATGAAATCAGACTGGGATTTTAGTGTAGAGACCCCTGTTATACAAACTATCTCACAATTTGGTAAGAAAACGTTGCCCACAATAGGAAGGCCAATGCAATTTCTCTGATGTGTTTGGTTTTTTTTAAACTGCTTTATTTTTTTAAATAAAAATTTGTGCCATTGTTTCCAGAATAGCAGGTTTGAAGGAGCTGAAATACTAAAGGGTATTTTCAGGTAGGATGACCTGTCAGGTAACTTCTGCATTTGAATTCACAGAATGACTGCAGAGATGAGAACTTCTACAGCTTCTTACCCCAAAGACTTCTCAAACTTTGGGGCTGGGTTCCTCAACTTCTTAAATTTAACATGTGCTTTTGGATGGAGTCTCCAATCTGCCCTCTAAATCTACATTTCCCCCAAATATTAATTGCATATTTATTGGAGCTAAGGCTGTTTCTCTGTTGTTGCTGAAGCGCTGTTACTTGCTTTCTGTTTTTACAGGTTTGTTTTATTTTTATCCCCTTCTAAGGGATGGGAATTTTTTTGCTTTAGTCTTTGTTGCTTAGGCTCAGTGTTTCGTTTCTTTACTAAAACGTGAATTTGTTTATTCTTGTAGGTATGGTGATCATCTCAGCTACTAGTTGAGCTAGATAGACAAACATGTACACGTGTGCAGATGCACACGCACATGCATATGTGCACACATAGTCTAGGATATGTGATCCAATGCCTAACTTTTGCCCCTCACATCTCATTGCCTATCCTTGCCTGCAGTTTGTGGCTGTTCAGGCAGTGGATTGTGCTTTTCTAGGAGACTCAGAACAGCCTTTTCAGCTACTATCCTCCAATAAGTCCCCTAGTAGGACTTCTAAATTTGCTGTATCTTCAGTAACATGGTTTAACTCC
The DNA here is from genome assembly GCA_008921705.1 of Burhinus oedicnemus. Taxonomy (NCBI): domain Eukaryota; kingdom Metazoa; phylum Chordata; class Aves; order Charadriiformes; family Burhinidae; genus Burhinus; species Burhinus oedicnemus. The sequence continues at coordinate 2,239,048 of VFFE01007094.1, forward strand.
AGCAGGACAGCTCTCAGACCCTGAGTTTCTTTGCTGTTCCAGGAAATGCTATCCACCATGATCCTTTTTCTTTCCGAGTTCAGCTCTGTCTGTTTAAAATTAAACTTTTGGTTTAGGGTCTTTTACAAATGCATATCTGCTCTGTAGAGCGCTTACATCTGCAGGGTCTTTGCCTGTCTTCCCGAAAAAACTTCAGTGCAGGGATGGCTTTCCTTAGGTACATGCCACCTCTACCCTTGCTCAGTACTTGCTTCTGAAGGAGCCCACCCCAAAGAAGTGCCCCTCTGGGACAGTGCTGGCACCATGTCCTGTGTGGCCATGACTCCCCAAATTTATTGGCCTGTGCTGTATTGCAAATCTGGATGTACCATGATGTGCGGAGGATGTAATCACGTGGCAAACCCTGCATGCCTATAGCAAGCACCGCTTCTGGACAGCCTGCAAGGCTATGACGCTTTCTAGGCTATCTGCTTACAAATCATACATAGCTTGGTATCATGCCAAGGCTATTCAGCAGACAGCTAAGAGATCTATGTGCTGGTCCATATGAAGACCAGGTGATTTTCAAGGAAACCTCTTTTCCAGGCTTTGCATATCACCTGGGAAGCAGCTGATATTTGCAGTCTCCAGCTTCTTAAAAGGCCTCCCCGTCCTTTGTTTCGTGAATTTAAGCCCTTACCATGAGCTTTTTCCAGGCTGAATGCATCCTAACACCTTGCACACATGGCTCAGAACTCCAATAAGAGCCATTTCCAATGGCTTCTGCTCTCTTTTAGTGGGTCAGTGCCCACATCTCTCCTGGCATCAGCTCTATGAAATATACAGATACAAACACAGCAAAGGGTGAATGCTCAAGTAATGATACTATATACTTTCCTTAATCTGAATCTATTTCCAAGGTGTCTTATATAGAATCATAGAAGCGTTTAGGTTGGAAAAGACCTTTAAGATCACCAAGTCCAACCATTAACCTAGCATTGCCAAGTTACCAATAAACCATGTCCCTCAGCACCACATCTACACATCTTTTAAATACCTCCAGGGATGGCGACTCAACCACTTCCCGGGGCAGCCTCTTCCAATGATTGATAAGCCTTTCAGTGAAGAGATTTTTCCTAATATCCAATCTAAACCTTGCCTGGCACAACCTGAGGCTGTTTCCTCTTGTCCTATCGCCTGTTACTTGGAAGAGACCAACACCCACCTTGCTACAACCTCCTTTCAGGTAGTTGGAGAGAGTGATAATATGCTAGCTTGGATTTGATTGAATATAATTGGCTGTGTCATTCACTCATGCAGATTTATCCTAGGAAAATACCAGCTGACACATGTTCAAAGGGCTGTGGAGACCACTCCAAACCAGTGGGAGTTAGGCACTCAACATCTCTGCGGATCTGGACCATTAAGGGTGTAATACGGAGTTAATAACAGGCAATCTATGTAGCACCATCTTGAAGACATGTGGTCTGTTGCCAAAAAGGTTCATTCACCTCACAGCCATTGAGGAAACACATTTAATGCTAAATTTCAGTGCGTGAGAGGATTGAGGGTCTCCCCGTTGTTGGGGAGCCAGTATTGGGGACTTCTCCAGCGACTGGACTGTTCAGCCCTTGCGCACCCGGACAGACTCCGTTCTGCTGCCCCCCTCTGCTGTTCAGCACAGAAAACAGCACACTCCGAGCCGGGCATCCTCTCCCAATTTCCAGAATATTTTCTCTTTAGCTGTTTTTCTTCTTTCTTTGACCAGGTCTGGGAGGGAGGTGGGAGGGGAAGGGAGCCTAGCTGCAACTGGATGTGTTTATTGTGCTTGGCAGCTGGCTGCAAATGCAAAAGGAAATAATGCTGATTTCCTATGCACGGTAATTCTCCTTTTTGGCCTTTTTTTATAGATAGGGAAGAAAAAAGATAATTTGCTGGAAAAGCAAAATAAATGGGACAGAAAACCAGAATTGTGGCAGGAGAGATACTGGCTAAATGCGCAGCACATGGAGGTGGGCTGAGGCAAAGAAGCTTTAAAGGTTTAGAGTCAAGGTCGAATGAAGGCTGTGGTTCAAGTTCCGATTTTAAAATATTAACACATTAACACATCTTGCTTTTTCAGGATGTCAGTTCCTCTTAAATGGGAATCTCAGAGTAGGGCCTTTGTGGGTTTGGATTGGACTGCAAATAAAACAAATTCAGATGCAACTCTTCCTTCTCCTAAAAATCCCTTTCAAATGGCTTAGCTTTGAAATTTTGGATTCCAGTTTAATTCAAACAGCAAGCAGAGTAAAGGAAAAGGCATTACAACATTAGATAATTATAATTCATAAAGTGACACCCTCAGAATTTTTAAGCCTGCCAGTTTAAGCTACTGTTGCTCATATAGAATTAATCATCTAGATTGTATTGAATTACATTTCTTTCTTCAAATCAACCCCCCTGCCAAGTCATTCTTTATATGTAAAAAACAAACAAAATCTCCACTCATTTTGCTCAGTGGTCCTGATATGGGTAGACAAAACACACAGCTTGAAGAGAAGACAGATTTTGCTTGCTGTCTTCATCTTTTTCTTTCTTTTTGCTGGATCAGCCATAACTTACTGCATTTTTCTAAAGCCTGACTAGCATTTGTAAATTCTGCACAATGGGCCAGTATTTCTGCAATTCCTGGCTTCCTCCGCTCCTCCTTTCCCTTTGTCCTGTTTTGTCAGGAATTACGCCAATAAGCTCAGAGGGGGCTCAAATGTGAAAAGTCGGTACATCCTCTGGATTAAACCCCTTCAGAAGGGCTGTAAACGGTGTAATGGCATTTGGACTGTGCTCACCTGTAAATGTCCAAGATGGTGAGGGTTGCAAAAGGCCTGTGCAGTCTGACGTTCCTGCATGAAAAGCAGTGCGTCCCTGTCTTGAGCAAATAAATACAGTGAACTGAAAGGTCTCCTTCTCTGGCTGCTGAGTCAGCTGGTGAGGTGCAGGCAAGCGAGATGTTAATTTTCTGTGTTCAAGTGCTGTGTCTTTTGTGGCTACCTGGTTCACTTACTATTTTTTCCAGGATGGAAGGGAAAAAAGGGGCCCTGAGATTGCAGGAGGGGCTGTGGAAGAACACAGATTTCCATGCGGATTGTCACACTGAGGGCCATTCTTCACAGAGAGAAAGAAGCTGATTTGAGCTTGCTCTAATTCCTGCATTTGATTCCTATTCTCAACTAAAGTGGCTGCATCATGACTGACTTTAACTCCTTCAGAAACAAAGTGAACTTGGTCAAATTGAGCTAGTTTAACTCAAGATAGGAGCATCCCCATGGGAGTTTAATGTGGTTAAATGAATCCTCTGCAACTTCAAATCTTTGATAAATTTGGATGGATTTTCCTGTATTTCCTGACATCCATAAACCTCGAATATGGTGGATCTAGGGAACATTTTGCTTCTTGAGGGCCCAGAAGGCCTTTCCAACACATTTAGTAGACCAGAAATTTAATATGAACAATCAGTAAAGCAAAGAATTAATAACAATATGGCCACCGGCTGTAAGAAATGGAGTCATGTATTTTATACTCCCAGGTTTCAGGTATTCCGTGATTCATTACTCAGAGCAAAGATCAGTCTCAGATTTGTTCTTTGAAAATACAGATCGCTGGAAGCCGTGTAAGTAGAGATTGCCAGGCCTCTATTAATTAATGTAGGCTGCATCTTGTCTTTGTGACAAGTTGCAGTCAGCATAATATCCAAAACTGTCCCTGCTGACTGCATGTATTGAAAACGGAGGGCACAGCCTCCCCTTCCTTCTCAAACCATAACACTGCCTTAAAGTCAATATTGCAGGGGTTGTTTTCATTTGTTTTGAGCCTCTGAGTTTCCTATGTTCAAGTTTTTCCAAATTGCAGATCAAAAGAGAGATATTTCCAGTATAATCTTTGTAATCCCATGATTTCAAGAGCAGAAGCTTTAAGTAAATCCTCAAATTTTCATGTGAAAATTGCAATTCTGTAGCTGCCTGCATTCCAAAGAAGCCTGCACAAAGTATTTCATTTAGATAGGTTATCATTCCTTATTATCTACATAGCCCTGACCGTGGCTGTAAAACCCCTAGAAATAGTGGCATTTCCATTTCTTTCCATGTGCAGCTTGTAGAACATACTCATGACATGAAAATACCATAGAAATGCAAGGTAATTATTATCATTATGTAACTCCTTAGCATCCAGGAGCAGAATTAACAATTTGAGAGATGCCTGTAAGAAACTGGAATATATTTCTGTAAGCCTGTCATTTTTGATCTCTTAAGTAATCTTAAATTAAATTGCACTGGCTTAGTCAGTGTGAAAAAAAAGCAACTTTTATAATCTTCACTGTGATGATAATACATGTATTCCTTCATTTAAATAAAATCTCTGAACAGCACCTGGAATTTTAGAGAGAAATCCTGCACTGGGGATTTGTATGCAGCATGCCTGCATACAAAATGTCAGGATTGCATGGACAAGGACAGCAGTGAAATTTAAAAGGTGATGGATAAGACAGATGGCTGAGCAGAAGTGGTCTGCATTGCCATGGAGAAAAGCCTGATGCCATCCTCAGCAATCAGTGCTCGAGCTTGCAAGGGTCTGGCTGCTATGGAAGCATCTGAGCCAACCCTGGGTGTTGCAATATGCCAGTTTTCCAAGAAACAGATTGATGTACAGTGTGTACTATTTTTTATTTTCTTGAGGGAGGAGGGGAGAACTATCTATGGATTTGGGGCTGTCATTTGGCTTTGAATTTTGTCTTATCAATGCATTTATTGACACCTAGGAAGGTTTCTTTGAAATAGAGACGATATTGTGAATATTGGCATATCCTCCTTGGAAATTACTTCTTTTTTTCCTCCACATTGAGAGCAGGAAACAACTATTTGTACAGAATCTGCTCATTCCTACTCACTGTTCTGTATTTAATCTGTGAGAAAGGTTCTGTGTTCCTCCCTTGAGACTGATAACTGTTGGTCTCTGCTTTTCAGGGAGTTTCACTACCCTTTGCGGGCTTGCCTTTGTGAGGGGACTGCAATCCCAAGTGGTCCGTGCAACAGCCAGTTAAAGCTGATGATGCCCACGCGGTGAAGAGGTTCTCACTGGGTCAGGCTTGAGGCTGCACCTGGGAAGGAAGCAGTCCAGGAGCCCAGACTTCAGGGTTTGGAGTAATTGCTGAGCAATACAGGGAACTGGGATTGAAAGAAAGTGAGAGTATTCCCTGAAAGGAAGCATGAAAGCTTTCTGCCTTCCAGAGCTGAAATTCTCTAGAAGTATAAAGATCTACCAGAGACAGTTTAAACAGGGACTCAGTAACTGCAAGAAATGGGTGACAAAATAAAGATAGTTAAGCCAAACTACTCTAATTTCTGACTCTTGCTTTTTCTGAAGCATTTGTTGATTGTGAAAGTTTCCATTTAAGTTGTGAGAACACAGCTAGATGTGAAACTATTATAGAAGTTTGAGTGGTACAGGCAGCTCATGAAATATGAGCAATATGCTTTTAAGTGGCAAACCAAAAGGATGGTGAAAGCACAGAGAAGTACATGATTGGCCTGATGAGCCAACCTTGTAATTTTGGGAAAATGTTGAACTCTTGGTAGGAGACTAGGCTGAGTCTAGAGTAGAGCAAAACGCTCAGTAAAGGCTAAACCCATGACAAGATAATTAAAACATAGCCTGAGGGGAAAGTTCCCAGCTGCGGTGAAGCTCATAGAGAGCGGGCAATTCTCTGAGACTTCATGCCTGGTAGCAGACCCGAGGCAGAAACTGGTGTGGATCTCCAATAGACAGTACATAAAAAAAATGTGAGCTGCACAGACTGTGCCAACACCGTGCATTTGGGGACTGGTCTTGCCATAGGTTGTGCTCCCTTGGAAGAGATGGCAACCTTGAGGGGGTGACAGCAGTGCTATGGGTGACAAAGGGGACCCAGCATAGCAGTGTGCGGAGCAACTGGCAGCGGATGGGGTGTGGATTTGATTTCAGTTCGGTGGGAGCATGCAAGCTAGCGTGGTTTCAGAAGCAGAGGCCTTACAGTACTGGATGAGCAGCCATAAGAGGGAAAAGTCAAATTTTACAATAGTAGGAAAAGCCTCTCTGAGAGTCGGATATAGCCAGTATCAGTTCTGATGACAGATAGGAGAGGGAAAGGCCATATGCTAGAGAGATGAGGGTGGAAATGACATAAACAGCAGCCTAGCAATATTCCCTTATGTTTCTTGGGTCTAGACCATTATAGCTGAGGTCACTGCAGTCCAATTTCTGGACCGCAGGACATTGAATCTCTCCCCAACCCTGAATCTTAACCCTTCTCCAGGGAGTAGATCCTGCAAAGGGAAGATGCTGAGTTGAAGGGTGTTTCTCTTCCCTTGTTTTGACAGAGGAGAGAAGACTTTGCCTAAGAGCAGCCCCAGTCTTGGTTGTGGACCCTGTTTTTAGGAGATCCTTATTGCAAAGAGACATGAGGAGAAGGGTGATCTCCTTTCCTTTTCAGCCTCCTCTCTCCTGCAGTAGGACCCCAGACAAATCCAGTGCAGGGGCCAGGAGAAAAACAGAAGAGAGTAGAGAAGGTGATGTCTCCTTTGCAGGAGAGGGGGATGCTGGCACAGACCGGCCTTCGGGGCCCAGATCTGGGCAGCGGCTGTGATTCTCCCACTGGGACTTCTAGAAAACATGCAGCTTCAACACTGAAATTAATGCTCCAGATGGGGGTGTGGAAAAGACAGCAGAGAGAAAAATTAATTATGAATGGGACATAATCACGCAATAGTACAACTTCAGTTTGTGCTTAAATTCTGTGTAAACAGAGCATGGTTTTGTGCTCATGGTTAGCAGGGGATGGACTCAGGAAGCTGTGTTAAATTCTTGGCACAGTGTTTGATTCACTCCATGGCCTTCAGGAAATGACTTAATTGTGGGGTTCTGCGAGGTGCTGAGGACATGCTGAGGAGAATTTCATTTCTCTGAAGCCAAGGGGTGTTTCTGGAGCAGAACAAGAGCTCAGCACCTCAGAAGATCAGGATGGGCTCACTGAAAAAATAGGGTCCCCTTGCCTTTGTAGCTTGCATAAAAATTGAGTTCAAGAATCCGAGGGTGCTGGTATCCTGATCATCCGCAAAGCAAAGAGAATGGTTTGCTGGGGTCTGTAAGGAAGCCAGCTAAAAAGGGCTGTAATTGAATTAAAGGATGGACTGGCTTTATTGAAAGAAAGGGGAACAGAACCACTCAGGCATACAGGCTCACATCGTGAAACAAATTACAGCCTGACACATCGGCTAATAATTTGCGCTTTGCTGCAATAGGCAGGAGTAACTCAAAACCTCTGCGGCTGGCAAAGGGGAACTGAGAGTAATGGAGGAAGCTTGTTTCCACTGAAGCCCATCCCACAGCCCCTGACCAGGTCATCTCAACATCAGTGCAGGTCGGGTGAAAGGGGACCTGCCAGCAGCGCTTCCCCCAAGGGAAACCACCTTTTTTCCCTAGATATGAGTGGAGGGGCTAAGGGTTTTCTGGCTGGAGGTGAGGCAGATGCTGATAGCACTGGCAGGACTGAATAAAGATACCTGCCTGTGGCTGGCAAATTGTGTGTGCAATCCAGCACACACTGAATATTGCCTGGGCAGGAGTCCAAATAGCTTCACTCAGCTGAAAATGCAGAAGGCTTCTTCTGTGCATGATGGTTACTTCTTCCCACTGTGCTGCAGGGACACGCAGTTCCCACCAGCACTGCCCTGACATGGTCCTGTGAACCTCTGTGCTGGTGCTTACAGTATGAGGGGCCCAGGGCAGTGCTCATCAGCAGAGGGGAGAGATGGTGTCAGCCATCCTGCTAAATGTGAGAACTTTCCATAGTGTAAGGTTAATCACGGAATCACTGAATTTTCAGAGTTGGAAGGGACCTCTAGAGATCATCTAGTCCAACTCCCCCGCTGATGCAGGAATGCCTAGAGCACATTACTCAGGACTGCATCCAGGCAGGTCTTGAAAATCTCCAGAGAAGGGGACTCCACAACCTCCCTGGGCAGCCTCTTCCAGTGCTCTGTCACCCTCACCGTAAAGAAGTTTTTTCTTATGTTTGAATGGAACTTCCCATGTTCCAACTTGTGCCCGCTGCCCCTTGTCCTGTCACTGGGAACCACTGAAAAGAGTCTGCCTCCATCCTCCTTCAACCCATAAGTTTAGATACTTCTAAGCAAGAATAAGGTCTCCCCTCAGCCTTCTCTTCTCCAGGCTAAAGAGTCCCAGCTCTCTCAGCCTTTCCTCATAAGGGAGGTGCTCCAATCCCCCAGTCATCTTTGTTGCCCTACGCTGGACTCTCTCCAGTAGTTCCCTGTCCCGCTTGAGCTGGGGAGCCCAGAACTGGACACAGTATTCCAGTTGTGGCCTCACCAGTGCCGAGTAGAGAGGGAGAATGACCTCCCTCGACCTACTGGCCACACTCTTCCCTACGCAGCCCAGGATTCCATTGGCCTTCCTGGCGACAAGGGCACATTGCTGGCTCATGGATAATTTACTATCTACCAGGACCACCAGATCCTTCCCCTCAGAACTGCTTTCCAGCAGGTCCCCCCCTCGGCTATATTGGTGCCTAGCATTCTTCTTCCCCAGGTGCAGGACCCTACACTTGCTCCTGTTGAACCTCATTAGGTTCTTCTCTGCCCAGCGCTCCAGCCTGTGCAGGTCATGCTGAATGGCAGCGCGGCCCTCTGGAGTGTCAGCCACCCCTCCCAGTTTGGTATCATCAGCGAACTTGCTGAGGATACACTCTGTCCCCTCATCTGGGTCATTGATGAATATATTGAAAAAGATTGGACGGAGTATTGACCCCTCAGGGACACCACTGGTTACAGGCCTCCAACTTGACACTGCTCCATTAATCACAACCCTCTGAGTTCTGTCACACAGCCAGCTCTCAATCCACCTTGCTGTCTCCTCATCTAGCCCACACTTCCTCAGCTTCCTAATGAGGATGTTATGGGAGACAGTGTCAAAAGCCTTGCTGAAGTCAAGGTAGATGACATCTACTGCTCTCCCCTCATCCAGCCAACCAGTTATAACATCATAGAAGGCTATCAGATTGGTCAAGCATGATTTACCCTTGGTAAATCCATGTTGACCACTTCCAATAACTTCCTGTTCTTCAATGTGTTTGGAGATGACATCCAGAACAAGTCGCTCCATTACCTTCCCAGGGACAGAGGTGAGACTAACCAGCCTGTAGTTCCCTGGGTCCTCCTTCTTGCCCATTTTGAAGATTGGAGCGATGTCGGCCTTCCTCCAGTCCTCAGGCACCTCTCCTGTTCCCCATGACCTTCCAAAGATGATGGAGAGTGGTCTAGCAATAACATCTGCCAGCTCTCTCAGTACTCATGGGTGCATCCCATCAGGGCCCATGGACTCACGGATGTCCAGCTTGGCCAAGTGGTCTCTAACCCGGTCCTCCTCAACTGAGGGAAAATCTTCCTCTCTCCAGACCTTTCCCCTTGCCTTCAGGGTCTGGGATTCATGAGGGACAGCTTTAGCAGTAAAGACCGAAGAAAAGAAGGTATTCAGTAACTCCGCCTTCTCTGTCTTCCACCACTAGGGCACCCATCTCATTCATCAGTGGGCCTCCATTTTCCCTAGTCTTCCTTTTCCTGTTGATATACTGAAAGAACCTCTTCTTATTATCTTTAACCGTTAAAGTCTGCTCCTAGGGAGATCATGGGACTTTTCCTGTCTTTTCACTGCAACTGGCTGCTTTTTTTTTAATGGTTTTGATTTGCACCCCAGGAAGCCACCTGCTATATGTGCCCAGATAAATCCCTGCTGGGCAGTATGGCTCTGTGTTACACACGCTGGGAGTCCCATCAGGCAGAGCTGGGCTGCACTGCAGCCTTGCAATGTAGATGCAGGCTTGGTAATGTGGTTTTTTTCAGGCCAGGACAGTAGCTATCCTCAATCCAGAAGACTTCCCTGGCTTTCCTGTGCCAAGCCTCTAAAATCCTTTGTGTTCTTCCTCTGTCCCCATGCCTTCACTTCCCCCAGGTACCCTGTCCTTAGATACAGGCAAGCCTGAAACATCCAAGAGCAAACATGAACATCAAGAAAATAAGTATATTCAGCTGTGTGTAGGCCATGTGTTCAGAAGGTCAGCCACATAAACATTGCTATAATAAATGACTTGTTTCATGACATTTAGTCATCAAGCAATATTTGTATTAAAACCCAGTTATATTTTTAAGATGTGGTGCTAATTTCACATATATATGTATATACATACATACATACACACACATATGTTGGAAGAAATTCTGTGTTCATATTAAAGAGGCATAAGAAACTGCTTGCTTTTTAAAACAAGGAAGTACATTCCAGCTGAAAAAGAAGTCTTCCTTGTCTGCATGAGCTCTGTTGCTCTGTGGTATTTCTGCTTCTGTTTGGTGGGTCTCTGTGGCTTCTTTTCTTGTTCCCAGTGCTCTTCTTTGCACTACCCTGTAACTTATTTACTGTATTTCCCTGTTTTTTTACATTATCTGTACCGTCTTTATAGCGTGCTGGTGAGAACATGTTTTGTGAAAGTGACACCACCATATGCTGCCTAAATTGTTTCATTTTACTGGATATTTAACCAAAGAGGTTTGAAAGCATCCATTTGCCTTTTTTTTCTATTGAGCTGTGATGTTCCAGGAGCTCCAGAAAGAGATGTCTCTTATAACTGTGCTAGGAACTGCTGTCATTGAATTAAATTGAGTTAGGCTGATGCAAATGAGAGCAAAATTTGGCCCCATCTGTTCTACACAATCTAGTTCCTAAATCAGGAAAAACAGTCACTAAGAAATGACACTCAGTATTTTATTTTTGTGGGAATTAGATTTTTTCATTTCTAAAAAATACTGAAGCTAATAGTGCAGACTAGCATGCTAAAGAAGTTGGTTTCATTTAGGATGATGTTTGAGAATTTTTTTGTTACTTTTTAAGATAAGAATGTATCTAAGTATTAAAACAGTCATTAGTTTTATTTATTGCAAAAAAGAAACTGAGGATAAGTAGTCCTCAACACTGTGGTTTTTAGAGAGGATAATTAAAGATGAGCAAAAAAGAGACAACAGATGTAGTGCTTAAGCACTAAAGAACATCGCACTGTCTTAAAGAAAGCAAGAGCAACCTATTTTACCTGGGTGAGTTACCTGAACAGCTCCAAATCTATAGGCGTTGAGGAGGCCACTTCCTACCCATGGGTGGCTGTCCCTTGCCAGCGCCTGAATGGGCTCCTTGTTTGGGACCTGCTCTGTCCTGCTGCACCAGACCTCTCTGCTTTGCAGTGAACAGGCTTCGTGCGGCCATAACATGGGGCTCATGTCACTATTTTCACTTTTGGTAGAGGCGCTAGAATTGCCATGGATATTACCCAAGTTTGCTAGAAGACGATAGGACAGAAATGTCCACACATGTGAAATTGCTCCAGGAAGCAAGGGACATGTTAGTGGATTGATCAATAATCTGCTTTACAGCAGTGGACAAGCAAGTGCTGTTACAGGCAGTGTTTCAAACACTGTTGCCTGGGAAGACAGAACTCTCTTGAAATCACAGTCCATCTGTAGTTTAAAAAAAACACAGATGGTATTAAAATGGCTCGCTGAGAGCGGTGGTATCCAGGTGTTTCCTCCTGGGGTTGTTCTTGCACAAATGTGTGCGGTTTGTGCAATTGCACTCCTCCCTTATGGCACAGTCTTGCTGGTTGCATGAGATCAGATGCAGGTGAATAAAACAAAGTAAAGCACTCTGGCCAAAATTTTCAAGCCTACACATATGCATTGGATATGAGCAGCCTGATTTTTCAGAAGATCCTCACTATTTCCGACTCTCCTTGAAGTAAATGGAGCTGCTGCAGTCTTCTTTGGCTGCTGCAGAATGAGCTCAGCCCTTGTGCGGACGAGGCCGTTCATTCAGGCACCTCATACTGACCGAGGTGCCTGGTTACAAAAGACTAAGCAAGGACCTCTTTGGTCTTACCATTTATCAAATGCCATGAACAAGATGACAACCAGCACATCAAAGTTAGGAGGTTTTTTTGGGAATGAAGATTTGAAGTAGTTAGATTATCACCCATCATCAAATGTCCTCAGGCAGAGGAAGAGCTCTATTTACTTTAAAAAGGGGCTTATAAATTGGGCTTTAAATTGTTTGCTATGCAAGGGATATATTCCTTATACTTTTGAAGCATAGGGCAAATTTAGGACCACTGCATTTGGTTTCCAGATGACTCTACTATAATGAAAGGCTCAGTTTTGCAATATCAACATATGACTATTTACACTTCGCTTCAAAGAGAAGATCCTCTCAAAATACTCATCTTACTGGAAATTATATTTTATGAAGTGTCAAACCTGCAAGTGAAATTATTTATGAATAATTTATTTTTATAATACAAGAATGTGTTAAACAACAGATTCAGGAGGATATTTTCATATAAAAGGTACATGGTGTATCTTAATAAATCTATCACATCCCAGCACCTCTGTGGTTTACCTTCGATAATATTATTGGAATACATTTATTTCAATGCAAAATTAAAATGGAAGGACTGGCTCATTTCCTGATATTTTGTGATGATATCCACTGATGCATTTAAATTACAATAATCTGATTCTATATTTATTTGCTAAGTTCCTGTGCACTTAGGAACTCAATTGTCGAAAATATGTAAAATTTAGCACCTTGTAAAATGTAAAAAGGGCCACAGAAATATTCTGGGTTATAAGTCTTTGTGGAATAAGAGTTAGTCTATTTTAAAACAGTCTTTAACAAATTGTTGTTGTTGGATCACAACAACCCCATGCAATGCTACAGGCTTGGGGAAGAGTGGCTGAAAAGCTGCCTGGTGGAAAAGGACCTAGGGATGTTAGTAGACAGCCAGCTGAATATGAGCCAGCAGTGTGCCCAGGTGGCCAAGAAGGCCAGTAGCATCCTGGCTTGTATCAGAAACAGTGTGGCCAGCAGGACTAGGGAAGTGATTGCCCTCCTGTACTCGGTACTGGTAAGGCCCCACCTGGAATACTGTGTTCAGTTTTGGGCCCCTCACTACAAGAAAGACATTGAGGTACTGGAGCATGTCCAGAGAAGGACAACAAAGCTGGTGAAGAGTCTAGAGAACAAGTCTTATGAGGAACAGCCGAGGGAACTGGGGTTGCTTAGCCTGGAGAAAAGGAGGCTGAGGGGAGAGCTTATCACTCTCTCCAACTACCTGAAAGGAGGTTGTAGCAAGGTGGGTGTTGGTCTCTTCTCCCAAGTAACAAGCAATAGGACAAGAGGAAATGGCCTCAAGTTGCGCCAGGGGAGGTTTAGGTTGGATATAAGGAAAAATTTCTTCACCAAAAGGGTTATCAAGCATTGGAACAGGCTGCCCAGGGAAGTGGTGGCATCACCATCCCTGGAGGTATTTAAAAGACGGGTAGACATGGTGCTTAGGGACACAGTTTAGTGGTGGACTTGGCAGTGTTAGGTTGATGGTTGGACTCGATGATCTTAAAGGTCTTTTCCAACCTAAATGATTCTATGATTCTAAACAATGCCCATCTGGAGTAGGAAGATAATTTTGCCCTTGATCTTGGAAACACTTCCACAATCCTGCTTAATTTACCAGCATGACCAAGGGTGCACTGTACAACAGGACTGAATCAGGGACCTGTGTTTATCACAGAAAGAGCACGGAGGCCATTAAAAAAAAAAGAAAGGAAGGTTTTTGATTAGACAGTTATCATAGAAAGTGTTGTTTTAAAAAAAGACCGATGCTCTGTTGATGTTGAGATGTGAAGAGAAAGAAACTGAGGCTCTGAAAGCAGAGACGTACAGAATTTGGGTAGTGCCACAACCAAGGTGCAGTGGCTTGTTGACCCTGACTAAGCCAGAGCTTCTGTGAAGGTGAGATATTTCTTATTAAAGCATCCATGAGGCCCCTCATGCAAGCAAAATTTATTTGCAATCACTCAGGATATATGCAGAATATATGCCTTATTTTGTTTCTCCATCTTTGAACAGAAAGTAATCATTAAAAACCTTTCTGTTATAATTAGTACTCCATCAAATTTTCCAGGAGCTCTCATTGCTCTTAAGCACCCCAAGTAATTACTATGCTGGGGACTTGCCATGCCCATGAGCTCACCTTGAAATCAAATTATTACTAGTGGGACTGACGCTCATTTGAGGCAGTCTTTAGAAAACTGTGACTGATCGCTTCAAAAGCTACCAATAAAAGAAAACCCACATGCATCGGCCTGTCTTCTTACAGTAACCAGATTATCGGTTACAAAAAAAGAAGTGTTGCTGCTGATCATGTGTGAGAAGGAAACATAGAAACTGCAGTACCTGTGTGGAACCCAGGAGAGCCTCCAGACACAAAGATTATGGAGATAACAGGAAAATAGTTAACATTACAGCTGGGTGCCTTCCTCTGACTAAACCCTCTCAGTTGTGCTGGGTAATAAGTGCAGTCTTAATTTGCCACCACCTCTTACCACCTGAATTAACTTAAAGGGCAGTTTCAGCTTCTCAGCCAGGCAGTATGGAAATGCAGCCCTTTTTCTGGGAAAACCACTGCAGCTAGGGAAGTGTCCAAATAGCAGTGTGTAAGATTTCCAGCCAGACGCCAAGACTTGGTCATGCTGGGCAGTGCCACAAGTGGAGCAGACAGTGGTCACTAACCCCAGATGTAAAGGTCCAAATATTTGGATACTTAATAAGAGTGAGGAGAAAACATTTGGCTAAATGCAATGGGACAAGCCTCTACATCTGTAAGCAATTCTGTAGGGTCTTTAGTGAGCTTAGATGGAAGACGGAAGGCAGAAACACTCTTGTGGAAAAGCTCAGATACCTCTAGGATCAAACGCATCTGGAGGCAGAAGGCTGATACAAACCTGCATCAGTGTGAAACAGATGCCTCCAGCTGATGTGCCAAAAGCATGGACCTGTTTTAGTGCTCAACTTAGCAGTTAGTTTCTTAACTGAATCTGTAGAGACTTAAGACACTTTGCTTTCTGGTTCATTAATGCATGACACCCACTTCATCAAGCAAAATACTAGCTACAGACTAATGGGCCTGTTTTACTTCATTTGGGAATCAGACACACTTGGGGATATATGATGAGTTACGTGCACATCCCTGGAATCCTATTAAAATCGATTTCACAGTTTAAATACTGAATAGATCCAAGCAAATGATCAGGGCAGATTTTCCACAGAATTAATAAACCAAAAAGTCTATGATAACTGGATCACTGAATAAGAAGCATTAATTGGACACCTACTATTAAACATGATCATTAGTACGCTGTCTGCCCAAAGTCAGAGAAGCAAAGACAACTTCTGGGGAGCCCCCTAAATTCTGAAGGTAAAATGAATGTGAAAAAGAGCAGGCCAAAACTGTGGACAAAACCACACAGGCCACCTGCCAACACAGTTTTCAGATCACCCAGCGAACCGAAGCTGGACATGTCCTGGCAGTCAGGGAGAAAAGTGGAGCTGATGCCAACTTTCCTCAGTATTTAGCAACACTATTATACCACTGTAGCAAGAAGAAATCCAGTCAGATGAGTGACAGGGTTTTCTTACATCTTTCTTCCCCTGAAATATATGCCAAGGAAGTGTCAGCTGAGACATCTGGGAACTTCTGAAGGACAAACTGTGCAAAAAGTTTAGCCACAATCCATGAAAGCTAGAAAAATCCTGGTTTGAGCAATATCAAAACCCCAGCAAATGAAGCTGTACCTGTAGCAACAGGCTCCCACTAGCTGGACCTTTTATTTCAGGCTTGAGTGACCAAAAAAACCCACCTGAGACGGAGAGAGAGGAAAATGTTTTCATAAAATGCTGTTTCCTTGGCATCAAAAATACCTTTGGAGGGGCTGGGAGGTCCTGCACAGCCAGACAACAGCCGGCACTGTTGGTAAGAGCGAAAACAGCCTTCTGTGACCTGACATGTGTTTCATTTCTGGTGAGGGGATGAAAGCACTTGTGATGTGCTATGACATTTCTGTCAGTCCTCATAACGCACTTGACGTTCCCATAGACAACATCATGTTTGTGGCTTGCGGGGGGGCAGGAGGGTCTGTCCCCTCCTCTCCGTGCTACCCCCGCAGCAGAGCTGCAGCAGCATTGCATCCTTCCCAGGGGTCCTCGGCGGGTGCCAGAGGGCTGGGACGGCACAGGGTAGCAAATTCTGCTGCTGCTGTTCCTCAGTGTCAGGTCCCCTTCACCTGAAGAGAGAAGGGATGGGATACAGCCTTCTGTGTAATAGAAATTCAGCATGCTTGAGAACCTTTTGCAGCTTTTTCCAATCTTAGTGAGAAAGCCTCATCACAGTGGTCATTTTGCAATCCTGCGAGAGCCAAAAATGCATTCACAGAGGCCAGACCTGCCCGGCATTGGTGCTCCAGCAGACAGTATGCGAAACAGCACAAGTGGTGAAAAGTAAGCAAAAAGCTTATGCTCCTTTTGATTCCAGTAATCCCTTCTCCAGCATTGTTCAAACCCCAGATACACACTGTTTTTCCTAGATAGACGGGGTCAGATCCTCGGCTCCTATCAGCTGGCGCCGCTCCACCAGCCGCAGTGCAGCTGACATAGCCGTGCTAATTTGCTCTCACCAAGGATTTGACCCGCCGTTTTCTTCTTGACAGCATCCCTTGAAAGATACATGATGTTCTGCAGGGCCAGGCTAATCTGCTTGTGGAGGAGCATCCATTGTTCAGCCTGCCACCCTTATCGCCTGGTCTCGCCAGAAAAGAAGCCTGGACTGGATGCTGGTGACAGCCCTCTTCAGGCATGGGTCTTGCTGAGATTGTGAGAAGCCTCATGCTGTAGAAAGCCCCCAGGAAGACGGGAAGCAGCCGTTGCTATGAATCACCCCAGGAACAAATGATTCGCTATGGGTAAATTCGTGGAAACGGCATGGTACTGTAAAGTGTGACTAAGGCTATTATCCCAGAGCAACGGAAAGTCTCCCAGC